>MU750449.1:0-20481 GCA_026770625.1 Nicotiana glauca | reverse complement strand
ATATGTCTGAACCTCCCCCCCCCCCCCCCCTCATCTCATCTCTCTCAGAGACTCTAACCTCTAACCCTAGCGCTGCCCTCCAATTCTCTCCACCATCTCCACCGACGGTGCAACCATAAACCACCCCAATCCACTAAAAAATAACACCCCAGAACCGCCTTCCTCCCCTTATAGCTAATCCATCGCTGTTTCCCCTCGAATTTGCCCCAAGTTTCTCGAATCTTAAATACGAGTTCAACCCCTAAAAAGTTCAAAATCATTTTTCATCAAACCTGGTAGCATGCACGATCTTGGGGTGCTTTTCCTTTAACCTGTAAAGTTTGGACTCAACAAAAATGATATCGTTCAGTTGTTCTTAACAAAGAACAAATGATCGACATTAGTTTTGTTAGGTCATATTGTCTCCAGTAGGTTTCAAATTCATGATTTGGTAAGTACCTTTTCCCTTTTTTATCTGTTCTTTCTTTTACTATATTATTTCTTTCTTCTCTTGGTCTAGTTTTCTTCTATTAGTCTGGTTGAAACTCGACCATTCCTCCAGGGTTAGATTTTCTTCTGTTTGTTGTATTTTCGTTTCCTTTGTGAAGGTTTGTTCTCTATTTCTTTAGTTGTGTTATCAGCTAGATTAAAATTCTAAATTCATCTCCCGTTTAGTCACCTGGTTAATTTGATTACGCCCATAACTTAATTGATTTCCTGCTAATGTATTTAGGTTTAGTTCATTCACCCTCTTATTTGTTTTGATTGTATTTTAAAAGGTTTACGGGATTTCTTTTGAAATTTTGATCAGTTTTAAAACTGTGAATCCCTGATTGATTTGAATCGAGCTCTGAAAAAAGCAAGAGCCCAAGAGGGAATTCAACTTGGGTTACAGACCCATACCAATTTAAGTCGGGTCATTCTAACCCATATTTGGATGGAGGGGTAATTTTTAGGTGTTTAAGGGGTAATCTGGGTAATTGGCATAGGGAATATTTTGGTAACTGATTGAGGAAGCTTCTAGGAAGCTGGGTGGGGACTAAATTGAAGTTCTGAATTTTGCACTAATGGTACCTAAGCAAAAATGAAAATATCAAAAGGTTCTAAGTGCAAAATTGATTTCTTTTAGGCAGCCCTAATAGCTTGCCTATAAAGAGATCTTTACTCGAGATTCAAGTCAGAGCTTTTAGAGGTTAAAAATCCAAAAACTAAAACGGCTGAGAACTTGGGAATAACACTGATTTCCCTGCATTTTCCTTGTGACAAATTGCTAAAAAATTCTGTTGCGTGTTGATTTTGCTGACCTTCTTCACTAGTTGAATCTCTGAAAACTTCAAATCTTACACCTGGGTTGAACATGGTTTGATTTTGGGATTTTAAAAGCTGGTTTTGGGTCGCTGTGGGGGTTTTACTACTTCATTGATATTTTTGGTTCTTGGTCTACTGCTGCTGGTTACTGATCCTTCATTTCCTTTGTTTTCCCTTTATTTCCAGGTATGTACTGACTTTTGAGTAGCATGTGAAATGCAAACGTGAAAGTCATGTAACCAAACTTAAAGAGAAATGACAATTGCTAGTTTTTCTGTTGTCAAAGAACTGCTAGTATTCATTACAGTCTGTCCATGTGTTCTTCAGTTTAATCCACTATGTATAGTTCATTCATGTCATTAATGTTATATATCATTTTAAGGTTGGAATTTGGGGTTTATTTGAATGTTGTTCGGGCCTAAGGGTGTCCTGAAGTTTAGGATGATATGTATAAATTGAGAATTAAGATTCCTTTAGTCTGATTTGGTTAAAACCTACTGAACTTTGGATATGTTGTTTTTATAGTCGTGTGTAAGTACTCATCAAACTAGTTTTCCATGTGTTTCTCTCAAGAAAATCTGATATGCTTTGTTCTCTCTTCCATTAGCTCTTTGTATGTTAGATTACTCTTTCGTGATTTGCAGAACAACTCAGGCACTTCTATTCGTATAAAGGTTTTCAAATGTGTCCGGTTTAATTTCAGTTTTAAGATTTCTCAGATTAGCTTAACTCTTTACATTCTGTTGTTTTCTTTCATGGAAATAATTAAGAATATTGGTTATGTTCAGACATGTTGGGTCGAGTGGAATTTCGATTCATTTATTTAACAGTCTCATGAGGTTTTGTTAGTTATTCAAATAAGGTCTAATCTAGTGCAGCATCTCGAGTAATTACTGTTGATTGACTTAGCTAGAGGACCAACTCGGATAGGATAAGTCCAATGTCCAAGCATTCTTTTTTGGGGCTGCAGGGACTCGATCTCGAGTCTTATTGTGGTTTTATCATTATTTTAGAAGATTTTTTCTGCCTTGAGTTTGGTTTTCGGAATCTAAACTGGACCAAAAGGGAGGAGCTTGCATTCGCAGCCTTTGGGCCTTGTGATTCGAGCCCATATGTTCTCTCTTCAATTTTGAAATGGGTCCTCCGCATGGACTTGGGCCTGTTTTAGTTTTGGCTTTCCTATTAACTAAATGTTTGTGAAGGGCAGCCTGACAATTTGAATGAGTTGGTTTTAATCACTCACTCTAAGTAGGAATTCAATACCTTTGGTGTTTAGTTAATTAAATTTTTTTTAACGGATTTGGGGTGTGTTATATTAAGCATAATCATAGTTTATGTCCCTCAAAAGCGTAGTTTTGAATTTTCTTAAATTAGAATCGAGGCGTGTCGTGCCAAATAAAATCTTAAAAAGCATGGCCCTCATTTGATTAATATTTTATTCCTTAGAAATCGAGGCGAGTGATTTAGTAGAATTTTCTATGGCCCTCGCAAAGTTAAAAATGCGTAGTTGCTTTAGGCGCATAATTTAAAATTACCTCCTAAACTCGGGTGTGTATTTCATGTGACCCAAATCCAAATTTTGACGACGTTAAATAAAATGTATTTCAGACTGCGGGTGTATTTCATGCGTCACGGTCCAAAGACGTATTTTAGATGACGTTGAAATCTTCCTTAAAATAATTAAAGGCGATTTTAAAGTAAAATGTACATAGTTTTAAAAATCATATAATTAGGCCAATAATAACAGTTGAGCGACCGTGCTAAAACTACGGAATTCGGGAATGCCTAACTTCTTTCCCGGGTTAACAGAATTCCTTACCGGATTTCTGTGTTCGCGGATTGTAATACAGAGTCAATCTTTTCCTCGATTCGGGATTTGAACCGGTGACTTGAGACACCATAAATTATTCCAAGTGGCGACTCTAAATCTAATAAAAATAATCCCGTGTCGATTGTCATTTAAAGTGGAAAAACTCCCTTATACCCTTCGGGGGGTGTAGGAAAAAGGAGGTGTTACAGCTCTGGTGACTCTACTCGGGACAAGAACCCATAACTTCTGGTTCAGGGTTCAAGAATTCGAGCTTAGAATAATTTATATATTTGGCTTTATTTATTATCTAGTTTTATTAACATGTTTGGGCATAATGTACTAAATGTTGCTTTTTACCGCTTTGATATTGGTGAACTGTATATAAATTTTTACAAATCCCTCCACTCTCTGAGCCTTCTAAATCATTTGAGAAGGGTGCACTTCGTGTAGAATCTCTTCTGTTAGAGTCATATCCAAATTTAGAACGAGGTTCGGACAAGTTACAAAGCCGATGAAGCTTCTGTATTTCAGGTACGCTGCCTCCCTCGGCTCGAGCTGTCCGCTCGGGTAAGCTAGGTCTAGAACAAATATACCCAGATTTTAAACCTAGTAAAACAAAACCTCATGCCGGATCCCTAGTAGGAACGCTTGTTTGCATCATATGCATTTGACTTAACGGACTCAATACAGGGGTTGAGTCCGTCTAGGACAGGTGTACCCCAAAATAACAGACCATCTTGATGCATCCTATGTGCTACATATTGCATTTATTCAACGGTAAAAGGGTCATTTGGCAGACCAATGATAGCTGAGGGCAAAAGAAAAAATTAAAAAAAAACAATGAAAAAGAAATAACAAAAAAAGAGAAGGTAAAGTGTGAAGATAAAGCGAGTGGAGCCCAATTATGTTTTCTGTTACATTTTGTTAAGGAAAAAAAAGAGCTTGAAAAATTCAAAAAGATTTTACACTTTTTCATCATTTTCCGAAAATCAAAAATTAAAAAAAGGGAAAAAGAAAATCCAAAAAGATTTTGCATGTTTTATCATTTTCAAGAAAAAGACAAAAAAAAGATTTTTTCCTAAATTAGTAATTTTCTAAAAAAAAATTCTCGACCGTATCCTATCTGCCTGAACTACGCATACCTAATTCTCGTCTTTCAGGGCGTGATACCTAGGCAACCCACATAGGGTCCGGTCTTCCTAGTGAATCTTAGGTTCTTGGCTTTGCGAGGTCTTAGCCAAATCGTGCATTTTGAAACACGTTTAGCCACATAGGTTATTTTAGAAAAATAGTCACACTCATGTCTTGCATGTGTCCAACTAGAAGTGTTATTTTCTCATATAGCATTATATGTCTTTAACTTTATTTGGTCTTAATTTTCTCATACAGGTGTGGGTCTACTTATCGGAGTTTGAGCATGACAAATACCCCGGGACCATCTATTCAGAAGTTGCTTAAGGAGATTTTTCTTTTTATGTTTTGAGTCTATTTTTTTTTATGTTGTCTTTTACCTTCTAGTTTTGTACAGTAATGTCGAGTCTTTTTTTATTGTATTTACTATATTTTTATTTAAAAAAAAGTAAAATTGTGTTATAAATCAAAATCCAAAAAAATAGAGATTTTGCATTTTTTATTTCCTTGGAAAGTTGTCGCGCCCCAAAACTGAGGGGCGCGACCGGCGCACGACCGGGTAGCCCCAGTCAAGCGAACCTAGGTGTCTTTCCTATCCCGCGTGTTACCCCGTAATTTCATTTCTCATTAATCAAAGGAATTAGCCTTTTTTATAATTAACACACCATTTTACAAACATACATGGTTACTTAAGAGGTTTACTACTTACATCGCCCAACATACAAAATACATATTTATATAAGTTTGCAACCCACGTTCACTGTCTACGGAGCCTCTAAGGATACAAAAGGACGATATAATACTTGCCGGTAACAATGCTCCAGCTATACCTTACACCAAAAACCAGAACAAGACTCTGAAATAAAAAGTGGCATGAACCATGCAGGGCCCAGAGAGGAAAGGGGCTCACCAATGCAGCTGACGGAAGGTGAAGGGGAGCTACGGCCGGTGGACTGGAGTACCTGCTACGGATCCACCTACAATCATAACACCAATTTAGCGCCCCCGGTAAAAGGAACGTCAGTACATTTGAATTGTACTGGTATGTATGAACAAACCTTGCCCTAAGTTAACTCAAACCATACACAAGTAGCAAGTAGTAATGGAATCAACAATCAAATACACATGAAAGGAAACAATCAAGCTCAACAAGGTTACAAACTCTCCATTTCCCCTTCAACATTTTCACATCAATGATTTCAAAACTTTTTCATATTTTCATTTCAATAGTGACTTCGATTACTTTTCACCCTTATTACCTCGGCCACCATTATCACCACAACCCACACCTTATTACTTCGTGTTGCAGCGTGCAACCCGATCCCACCGAAACAATCGCAATTCACAAACAACACAACAACAACAACAACAATTCACAAAGAACAACAATCAAAAATTCTCAAGGACAACAACAACAATTTGCAAGGAATTTCCGTAACCATCAATACCTCTTCCATCATATTAAACAGTTCATATGCAATTTAAGTCACCACAATAATTTTCCACAACAAGCCAAGCATGTTATTACCTCAGTTGTTTTGATTACATCAATTACAATTTCTTTCCATCATTTGTTTCTCGACTCTTACCACATAACACATTTACATCCACACATTTAGTTTATTGCCAATTACTTACACCATTATATCGGGCGACTTAACCACGAACACTCAAATCATGCCAGTGACAAGAATTTAACAAATAATCCACATAGATATCACATACCAAATATTGGTACACCAAACAAGGTGATTCTTCAAAGGTCAAAGTTAGCCATACATACCTGGAGTCGAATTCCCTTTTAACCTTTACTTTCAATTCACCAAATAGTCTAGAAATGTCAATATAGTGAACAAGTTAACATATATTACATAGAATTGAAGCTCACAATTTCTACTCAAACTTATTTAGGTTATCAATCCCTTTATGAGTAATCGTTTACTCCGACCCAATTCCTCTTACTAGATTTTAGGTTTTAAAAAGACGTGCATGTATATTTTCAACCATTATTTTTAAAAATCAATGCATTAGACTCCCCCTTCTCCTTAGTTTACACTTGAAAATCAATGAAAAGGGGTTAGGGATTTTACCTGCAAGAATGGGGGTGAAGACAATTACTTTAAAATTCCCCGGCCTGGATAGTTTTGAAAAATCAAATTGATGGAGATGACTTTCTCTCTCAAGAACCCTGTCTTCCCTGTCTCTTATTTGATCAGAAAATGTGTTAAAAATGAGGAGTTGCGGTATTTTATTGAAAGGGGTTCGGGTTTGAAAATTTAAAAAAATTGGAGCCGAGTCGGGTTTGCGGTCGGGTTTGCGGTCGCATTTTGCGATCGCATAACAGGAATGCGGTCCGTATAGTGAACCGCAAAAGTGCTTCAAAACTCTGGACGTTCTGTTTGGGTTTGCGACAAAAATGCGGCCCGCATACCCGATTTGCAGTCGCATAATGCACCGTATTTTGACCTCCATTTTAACCAAACGACTGAATCAATTTGCGGCAGAAATGTGGTCCCGTAGTTTGTGATCGCATTCTGGACCGCATAATAGCATTTTTCTGGAAACTTTTATTCTTTGATTTTTAAATGCTAAACTTTTATTCGGGACTTGACCCTACGAGCTACTTGGTTTTAAGGACAAATTTTTTCACGGGGCCTTACAGAACTTTTCTTTAGAATACCAATTCTAGAATTTTTAAAAACATAAAAATAAAATCTTTTGAGATGTTTATCCTTATGAAGTTAATATCTAGAACTTCAAGTAGAAATTTTTTTCTTTAGTATAATAGGACTAAAAATTAATAAAAAGGGGGGGAATTTTCTTTTTAAAGAGTGTTCTTTAAGGTATTAATTTCAAAAATCCAAAAAAGATTTTCTTTTGAGGTTCATCATTGGAAAACTAATGAAAAAAGAAAAAAAATCCTTTTACTTTCATTAGAACTTTAGGACATTGTACATGAAAAAAATGAAAACAACATAATTTTCTTCCTAAAAAAAAGTCAAAAATATTTTTCTCTTCTAGGATTGTTCCTTAATAGAGAATTTCTGTCAAAAGAAAAATAAAAAGCCTGTTGAACTTGAGTTTAGAATAGCTCATAGAACATGAAGTCTAGAAAATCCAAAAAAAAAAAGAGATTTGTTTCTTTTATTTCCCTTATCTCGTCAGAGTACTCATTAAGAAAAAAGAGGACGCTAGTTTGTTTAGTCTATTTTCGATTTTTCCAAACTACGTAAAGATCTGATTCATGCGGCGTCATGATATGTGGGCAACCTACATAGGGTTCGATCGAATCATTTTTTTAAAAGGAAAAGGAAAAAATGCAAAAACAAAGATGGTGAAATTATGGGATGTGAGAAATGAGAGGGGAAAAAAAGCGACAATCAGAAAGAAAAAAAGGAAGGAAAATGAGCGAGCTAAGAAGTGCGGGGAAAGAAAAGAAAAGAGAAGATTCAAATGGACAAATTGGGATGATGCCAAGTGACCTTATGACCCTCGAAGCCATTCTAGAACCATTAATTGGTGCCAGGTGCATTGCACGCAATGTGATATTTTTGTTATTAAATGCCCTAACGCTAACGGGATGACCCCATTTCGTTCCTTTTGATATCTTCATAGCAGAAAGGTGGTTGGTTTGTGGTTTTCGAAGTAGTAACTCATATCCACAAAATAAATTCAAAAGGCAATGGCAGACCATAACAAAATAGGGTTGGTTGGTACCGGTGCCCGAAAGCAGTTGGTTGAACATGACACTGGTTTGGCTGATGAGGTAAGGATGTTAAGACAATATATGATGGACATGTATCAGGCCTGGATAACTGGGAATGCACCACCCCCGCCACCACCTAGCTTCTTAGATGCCACCTTACCCAAACTCCAGTCATAGTGCCGGATGATTCCCCACACTCTCCAAATCCACCCATTTATCATAGATTTCCCATCCATCCTAGTAGGTCCATCACTCATCTTCTAATTACCTCTCCCCAAAATTGCCCTCCTGTCATATCCACTATCCCCAACAATGAATATCCACTGAAAGCTCATGATGCCCAATACTATCCCGCAGAGGTTGCCCAAAAGGTTCCTAAATCATACAAGAAGAGCCCACGAGATGAACTTCATGCTGAAAATGAAAAGGTCACAGGAAAAGAAGGGCGAGATGAGATATCCAGGAAGCTGAAAAGCATAAAACAATCCTTAAAGAACATGCAAGGGATGGTAAATCAGGTTAACATGTCTTACAAAAAGTGGTGTATGTTCCCTAACGTTCGCCTACCCGCGAGGTTTAAAGTGCCAAAGTTTAACTTGTGTGAAGATACGGTAGCCCATTTGAGGAGTTATTGTAGTGAAATGAGAAGTGTTGGCGAGAAAGATGATTTGTTGATGGTGTATTTCAGTGAGAGCTTGACTGGGGCAGCTATGGAATGGCATAATCTTCGAGATGTCGGTAAGTGGCATACATTAGGTGACATGACTCAAAATTTTGTTCGACACTTTCAATACAAATTAGATATTACCCAGACCGCTCCTCAATATCTCAGTTGGGAAAGAAACCTAAGGAAAGTTTTAGGGACTTTTGGCTTAGATGGAATGAATAAGTTGCTCGGGACAGTCCTCCCATTGATAGAATATATGTTGCTGAGCCCCGCCAACGAAAAGATGGTCTGGTGGGCACTCCTGCTCAACGCTTTCAGTCTCAATATCGACCCCATGGATATCCCTGTAATCCTCCCCATTGCTACTTCCCTCAACAGAACCCGAAAGTCGTACATCACTTTCTCAGTACATTATCCACAATGCACCACCATGTGCTCCACACCCACGAGGACCGCAATAGCCCGCACCACTTCACCAAATGTCTTACGCACAAGCATATCAGCCACCAGCCCACAAAAGGTTCCAACCGAGTCCAGAATATAAATTGAAAAGACTAATGAAAAAAGAAAAGGCTTTCACCCCTATTGGAGAATCATATGCTAGTTTGTTCCAAAGGTTGAGGTAATTAGTTATGTTGAAGTCGATTCAGATAAAAATGCCAAACCCTCTGCCAAAGAAGTTTAATTTTTCTCAAAGGTGTGCATATTGCTCCGATGCCTCGGGTCACAGTACAGAAAAGTGTTGTCACCTAAAAAATGCTATTCAGAAGCTCATTGATACAGGTGACATTGTCGTGCAAAATCCAAATGCAGCAGACACTAGCCAAAGTCCATTGCCTATTAGTAATGAGACACATATGGTAGGTATGATTTGTTTTGAAAATGAATATGAGAATTCTTCTGAGATCCTCATTGGTCCACGTGCTACAAAACTTTCAGCGCTATCAGAGGTTCATCCTAAGAATGGACCGTCAAAGGGAACCCAAAAGCAATTTGTTAAAAACAATGTGATGAAGGCTTGTGAAGGTCATAGTATTGTTGATGTAGAATTCAGTGGCTAAGATGTCGAGCTTGGTGATTGGAAAGATGCTCCTTTCTTGGCTAGCTAGGGAGGAGTCTTGGTGGTTTATTTTGTTGTCATTTCTGTTATCCATTTTATTTCAAGGTCGTAATCTGAATATTGTCTTGTGTTTCAAATCCTTTTATCATGTTATTTTACCTGGTTTGTTTAGTGGTAATAACTCATTGAGTGCCGTCTACGTTCGTTCCAGGGTTGTAACCCTAGTTTAGTGCTTGTTTTGTTGTTCGAAACCCTTCACCTTTTGTCTAATGCAATTTTCTATTTTTTGTTATTTTTAGTCATTTCTGTTTAGTTCTCTTCTCCTTTTATAGTTCTCTTCTTGCTCGCTTTTGTGACATGACATGCACACATAATTCTAGGCATGATTTTAAAAGTTAGTTTATTCATGAAGCAATGAAGCAATATTGAAGATGATTGGGGTATTTGAAGGAAATAAGTACATAATTTTGAGATAATTTGAAGCCCAAATTGTGTGAAACTAGGGCAGATAATTTTGAGATCATTTGAAGCCTGAACTGTGCGAAATTGGGGTAAATAATTTTGAAAGTTAATAGGATGGCAAGAATTCGTTAAAGGAAAGTGCATCCCGGACAATTTGAAGCAAGCAACTTTGAGTTCAAGTGCACCTCATGTAACAAGATAAAGTCAAGGAAGTTTTCTACGAATTGACGGAGGATATCCATTATGAAAAGGGAATCACCCAACGAGGGTTCTGTACTTGACAAGGTGCTTAAGAAAAGTGGAAGACATATCAGTGATATGAACGCCAAAGCCGCAAAAGAAATATTGTGCATGATCTTTAATTTTTATTTCAAGTTGCATGTGTTGTACTTGGCATTTTCAGGGATTGGGAGGCCCTCTTTCAGCTACCCAAACACTTATACCATTTGATACCATCTTGAGCTTGTACTAGTTTCTTTGACCTCCCCTATTTTGGAATCAAGTTAGAGTCATAAAAAAAAATAAAAAGAAAAGAAGAAAAAGTTTATGTCCCAATAGGTTTATTTGAAAAGGTTCATACAAAAAATAAAATTCCAAAAAAAAAAATAGAGATAAAAGGGAAAAGAAAGAAAAAGAAGGGAAAAAAAAGAGAGAGAAAAAGAAAAGAAAAAGAAAAATAGTAACAACAAAAGTAGTCCTGTGAACTACGTTTGACCTGATTCTTCTCACCACAAGATACGTAGGCAGTCTCACATTTCGCTCATACCAAATAAAATATTTCATAATCCCACGAAGTCGAGAGTGGAAAATTCAAAAAAAAATTCAAAAAAAGAGGAGAAAGAGGAAAAAATAGATTCGAATTCCCTTATTTTAAAAATTAGGGCAAAGTTTTTAGAATGGATTCCAAAAGTTGTAAATAAATTAACCCCGTTGTTTGAGTTATTTTGAGCCTTTATGATATCTTTTCTTTCTTACCCTGTCCAAAAGTCACATTATAGTAAAAAAAGACCTCCCAGATAATCTTTGAGAGTGCCGAGCTAGACGTGCCTTGTCAGTGCCGATGTTAATACTATGGTCACTGCTTTGTCATCTACAGAATCAGAGGAAATAAGAAGAAGGAAAGAAAAATAAGAGAGTCTTATCGGTCGAAACATTCACAGGCACCATGAGGCGATGATGAGTTGAGAGAAAGAACAAAATGAGAGAGGCTTGATGGTAAAAACCCTTCGGGCACCACAAGTCGAATAAGGATCGTGAATCAGATTGGACAATCGGAGCATTGAAGCCCAGTTTCACGGTGAAAAGGTACAACAAGAGTTGAACATCAGACTTGTTTGACAGATTAGGTCATTTAATCCACAGGTGCATGTCATGGTCATTAGAGTTGGTATCCACATTTGATA
The DNA here is from genome assembly GCA_026770625.1 of Nicotiana glauca. Lineage (NCBI taxonomy): Eukaryota > Viridiplantae > Streptophyta > Magnoliopsida > Solanales > Solanaceae > Nicotiana > Nicotiana glauca. Next base: position 8,955 of record MU750449.1, on the reverse strand, counting down.
GGTTTCTACTTGTAGTTTCTTGTTAGGAATCATCACTTTCCATTGTCCTTCACTTCGTTCCTTTTATCTTGTTTACTTCCTCTTCATGTGTCTGTTTGGTCAGAACAAGTGAGAAGTGACTTCAAAATTTGCCACCAATTTCTAATTGCACAAAACGGGATATGGCTAGCACATCAAAGTGTCATAAGTCAGGAAATAACAACAAGCGCACTGAGTTGGTAACAATCAACAAGCTTTGGGATCCATGTGAAATACAAAGGTTTGGTATATATCAATTCATGAACAATGCAACAGACGGAGGATGTTAGGTGAACAGATCAAAGGTATTTTCTATGATAATATTGACAAAAAAAGTGGTTAACCAATGACAAGCAAGGTCTTCCAAGAAGAAATCAAAGTTATCATGTCAAGTGAAGGAGAATAGACCTCAAGGCCAAGGCCGATGTTTTAAGTCAGGAAGAACAGCATGTGCACTGAGTAGATGGTAATTAACATGCTTTGGGATTCATCAGAAACACAAAGGTTCTGTACATATCAATGCAAGAGCACAATGCAACAGATGAATGGTATTGGTTTTGAACGGATCAGAGTTATTCTCCGTGATAAAGGTGATAGAGAAAAGCAGTCAGTCAATATACAGGCAAGGTCTTTAGAGTTGAAACTGAAGTTACCACAGTAAGTGAAGGAGCAATCTCCCTCAAAGTTCAAGGCCACAAACCAACCACCATGTTAAATTCACAAGTTTTCTATGATTGAAACAGGGGCAGAAAATTTCATTTGTTTCGGAGAAACCCTTCGTAAGTAAAAGTAAGCACCAGACAGGTTTGACAGTAAATTTTCAGGACCCTCCTGGAAAATGGGACCTAGTTTAAAATTCAAAACAACCACGAGTAGCAAAAAATCTAGCATAAATATACCCCAAAAGAATATAAGTTGGATTTAAAGTTTGCATGCTTGAGATAGGATTCAATTAGGAGTTTTCAAGACCCTCTTGAATAATGGGACTTAGCTTTCAGATTTTTAAGATAAAAAGATTTAGCGGAAGTCATACCTTTAGAAGATATAATTTGGATTTAAAAATGTCATTTAACTAAGAGTTTTCAGGAGCCTTCTAGGTAATGGGATCTGCTTTCAAATTCTTAGCGATATTTGGTAACATGATTCAGTTCAGACTTACAGAGGTGCCCAGCTACCAAATTGGGGCAGGATATTTTCTTTGTTTTGTGTATTTTTGTTGAATTCAGGCACCCATCAAGAGAGAAAGGGAGAAAAACACCAGTTTTAAGGATAGAAAGTAGTTCAACTGTCGGAAATCAGGAGCCTACCTGGAGAACAAAGCAATTCAAGTGTCGGTAATCAGGAGCCCACCTGGAGAATAAAGCAATTCAAGTGTCGGTAATCAGGATCCCACCTGGAGAACAAAGTAATTCAAGTGTCGGTAATCAAGAGCCCACCTGGAGAACAAAGAAATTCAAGTGTCGATAATAAGGAGCCCACCTGGAGAACAAAGAAAATCAAGCGTCGGTAATCAGGAGCCCACCCGGAGAACAAAGCAATTCAAATGTCGGTAATCAGGAGCCCATCTGGAGAACAAAGCAATTCAAGCATCAGTAATCAGGAGCCCACCCAGAGAACAAAGCAATTCAAGCGTCGGTAATCAGGAACCCACTTGGAGAACAAAGCAACTCAAGCGTCGGTAATCAGGAGCCCACCTAGAGAACAAAGCAACTCAAGCATCGGTAATCAGGAGCTCACCTAGAGAACAAAGCAACTCAAGCGTCGGTAATCAAGATCTCACCTGGAGAACAAAGCAACTCAAACATCGGTAATCAGGAGCCCACCTGGAGAACAAATCAACTCAAGCATCGGTAATCAGGAGCCTACCTGGAGAACAAAAGAATTCAAGTATCGGTAATCAGTAGCCCACCTGGAGAACAAAGCACCTCAAGCATCGGTAATCAGGAGCCCACCTAGAGAACAAAGCAATTCAAGCGTCAATAATGAGGAGCCCACCTGAAGAACAAAGCATCAATTCAAGTGTTAGTAATCAGGAGACCACCTGAAGAACAAAGTAGCAATTCAAGTGTTGGTAATCAGGAGACTACCTGAAGAACAAAGCAATAATGTTCGAAGAAAGATTGTTCAAGGTCAGTAATCAGGCGCCTACCTGGAGATAAGGGAAAAGCATCTCAGACTACAGCTCAAGTCAGCAACAAAGGAATTTCAAGAGTACGAGTCAACAGAGCAACATGAGCTGCAAGATCAAGTTGAAGATATAGATAGGATTCTTGTAATGCATAGATCATAGTTTAGTCTAGCTTTTTTTATTTCATCATTGTGTAATAAGGAGTTCAGTAAGCAGTAGCAACAGCAACAATAGTGAAATCACAGCTTCATGGTAGTCCCAGCTACCAAAACTTCCCGAAATACACTGACCTGATTCCGTTATAGCCAAGGATATGTAGGCAACCTCGGAAGTAGGGTGCGGTCAAATTTGTCAAAAATGTTTCCCACGGAGTACTCAAACGCGCAAAAATCGCTCGTATTCGCTCACTTTATCTTTGCACAAAAACTCTTCGTGTTTCCGAGCAAAGAGGGGTAGCTGTGATCACGCGATTTTTGCCCTATATGAATTATTCCCATAGATTCAAGAAAAACAAATTTCTCCCATTATTTGTAATTCTATAGATTTTTGTGGCATTTTTTGTCGATTGTTTGCATTTGTCTGTGCACGTTTATATTATTTAATTCATAAAAAATACAAAAATATGTTGCATTTGCATTTAGGACTTAATTTTATATTTTTTAGATTAATTATCAAGTTAGTTGTTTAATAAAAATGGAAAAATTTCAAAAAAAAAATTATTTTGCAGTTTTGATTTTTTTAGCAAACCACTAGGCAAGCGCCCAGGGCTAGTTTTTTTTATTAATAGATAGGAAACAAAATACAAATTGTCAGGTGGTCTTACAAGATGAGAGAAATAGACTTTGACGATTACATTCTTCCTATTATCAATATTGAGAATGAAGCTCAACATTGATATCACAAAAGATCTAGAATAAGCGTTAATCATACAAATATGATTATTAAAATTAACAAAATGTCGAAGTATCTCAATTTGATACGCCTTGCTTAAATAGGTTGCTGCAAGTGTATCCATCGCCCAGCTGAGTATACACACATTTGTTTTAGCTTGCATGATCATTGCATTGTTTCTTTCAGTCCAAAAGGAGATTGTCAGATATTCCATCACTTTGGTCCTTAGTTGCTCATTGTATCCATTTGTTATTTCGTACCAAAACCTTCCTGTGAATATTATGTGCTTGCTAATTGAAGTTGTGTTTTGTTTTGCTTTATATTGTTCCACGGTTATTTTTGATCTCATTGGTTGTCTTTCAGCACGTTTCTGTGTCCCTAATACACGATTAAAGTTTTGCGCATCAAATTTGAAACTCACTTCCCAGAATTTCGAAAAGCTGGGCGTTGTTGTGTTGCTTTCCAACAACCTCATGATTGCCTGTACACTGCACTATTGCCTAGGTTTATAGTTGTCCTCTTGGACTGAATGCTATGCATTAATACCACCAAGTAGGACACCATTAAACTATCTGACAATAGCACCCCGAATGAACCTGCAAAACATAAATAAAAGTTAGAGATCCAAAAGCTCGCACATGCTGCAACTTTAGCCATGTTGTGCGTGGAATCATTTTCACGTGCCCATGCGTGATTGCACACCGCCCAGCACCTCGATGAACATTCATGGTGAGAGTTGTTGATCTCAATAATCATTCTGTGGTCACTTGATTTGCATCTTTAATTGTATAGTATAGAACTGTCACGACCCCAGTTCGCCCTCCGTGAACATTGTCGTGATGGCACCTAGTCTTTACAACTAGGTAAGCCTAACAATGCGGAATTTATACAACTTGAGGAAAAACAAACTAAATTGTGGAAGCAAACAACTGAGAATTTTACTGTCAAAAGAAGACTGTGTATAAGTGCCACTTGGCATAATACAACGCATATCACGAAATCCAAACAAACTCCCAAAACCCGGAAACTCACAGGAAACACAGGCTAATAAAATTTCCAATAAGTACTCTAACCTCTAGAATAACTACATCAAAAGTATGATAGGATAACCGCTATACAACTAGAATAAGGAAGAAGACTCTTCGGTCTGCGGACGCTGCAGATATACCTCGAAGTCTCCGTATGTCTCCTCGCCTCAAGGATAGTGCGCCTGAGTAAAGGTACTTGTATGATATGCACATGAAAAATATGCGCATGAAGGGCATGAGTACATCACAGCGGTACTCAGTAAGTGCCAAGCCTAACCTCGGTTGGGTAGTGACGAGGAAAGGTCAGGGCCCTACTGAGGCAAAAATATAACGGTAGCAATAATTAACAGTGTGGAAATCTGACAAAAATAATAAACGCAACAGTGTAATAAGGCAAATCAACGAAACAATAATAACTACCAGGATAAAGCAGAAACACAGGGTAAACACAATTCAATCTCAAATACCAAAGAGGGTAGCCCTATCCTCAACTGTCCAATGGATCTCCCGGGATACCGTCCCATAGTCCAACTCTCGTACCAATATCAAAGGATCTCCCGGGATACCGTCCCGTAGTCCAATCATTGATGTGGAGGGGATCTCCCGGGATACCGTCCCATAGTCCCAAAATAAAAGTGCAGGGGGATCTCCCGGGATACCGTCCCGTAGTCCGAAAATAAAAGTGCAGGGGGATCTCCCGGGATACCGTCCCGTAGTCCCAAAATAAAAGTGCAGGGGGATCTCCCGGGATACCGTCCCGTAGTCCCAAAATCAAAGTGCAGGGGGATCTTCCGAGATACCGTCCCGTAGTCCCAAAATAAAAGTGCAGGGGGATCTCCCGGGATACCGTCCCGTAGTCCCAAAATAAAAGTGCAGGGGGATCTCCCGGGATACCGTCCCGTAGTCCCAATGTAAATACGCAACCAAAAATTAGAGAAATATTCAGAAATTGAAGTGCAACAATACAAGGCAACAAATAGTTCGGGCCTAACATGCTTCACGTAATTACAATTTAGGCAAATTAAGAAAATAGGCAATTTGGATCAACTAATCGTGCTTTTCTATATTAGCACAGGCTATAATAACAAGTAGAATGAAGAAAATACGGAAGAAACTCAGTTTAAGTATTATAAATAAAGATTCGGGTTTTCAACAATTAGCTCAGGTGCGCGCTCGTCACCTTACGTACAAGGCACCCAATTACCAAATATTATATCCTAAGGGACAAAGTCCCCCACACAAGGTTAGACAAGCCACTTACCTCGATCAAGTGCAAGTCAACCTGAAATCACGCTCTTGCCACGAGTATCCGACTCCAAATGGCTCAAATATATTCAATTAAATTGCATAAGGTAATACGCGAAATTATATAAAATGACCAAAATACCCCTCGAGCCCCACATCTTGGAACCGGGTAAAATTTACATTTCCATAAACCTCGCACTCTCACGAGCCTAACCATATCAAATTTATAAAATTCCCATATCATTTCGACCCTCAAATCAGTGATTCTATCCAAGAGGGTTTTCTACCCTTTTCAATAAAATTCTCAGATTAAATACCAATACTTGTAATAGATTCGAGTTAGACAACAAAAATTGAGTTAAGAACACTTACCCCGTTGTTCTCCAACAAAATCTGTCCAAAAATCGCCCAAACCGATCTCCAAATCGTTAAAAATGGGAAATGGGAACGAAGTCCCATTTCCAAAACATAAACATTCTGTCCAAACCATTTTCCGCTTCTGCGGTCTAGGGACCGATTCTACGGTCCCGCTTTTGCGGAAGAACCAAATGCTTCTGCGGTCTCCTTCAAAGCCCGACCAACCGCTTATGCGGTCTTCCCATTGCAAAAGCGAGTCCACTTCAGCGGATCAATCTCCGCTTCTGCGGTTCCTGACCAAACGCCCACTTCCGCTTATGCGGCTCCGCTTCTGCGGCTCCAAAACCGCAGAAGCAAAAATACCAGAAACAGCAGGCCTAAAATATTCATAAGTCCAAAAATTCTCCATTTAGCCATCCGAATTCATCCCAAGGCCCCCGGGACCTCAACCAAAAATACCAATACATCCTATAATATTATGCAAACTTGTTCCAATTATTAAAACACCTCTACTACATCAAAATCTTCAAATTATATCGAATTCAAACCTAAGTTCTTTTAAAACTTCAAAAACACGCATTCGATCAAAAACCTGACCAAACCACGTCCAAATGACCTGAAATTTTGCACACACGTCCCAATTGACATGAAGGTGCTACAGTAAATTCCGAAATTCCGTTCCGACCCTCGGATCAAAATTTTACCTATCAACCGGAAATCGCCAAAATACTAACTTTCGGCGTTTCTAGCCTAAATGAGCCACGGACTTCTAAAATACATTCCGAACACGCTCCCAACCCCAAAATCACCTAACAAAGCTAACAGAACCATCAAATTTCCATTCCAAGGCCGTCTTCACACTGCTCCAACTACAAACTATTTTCCAACACTTAAGCTCTCATTTAGGGACTATGTCCTAAAGCTCTCCAAAACTCAACACCGAACGTTCCGGCAAACCAAAATAGTAAAAATGAACTTAGAGGAAGTAGTTAATATGGGAACAGGGTGTAGATTCTAAGAACGACCGGCCGGGTCGTTACAAGAACACCCAAGGCACCTCTAAAGCATGTGGTATCATTGGGATTGTCATTTGCATCCATGATTTTATTAAAATGAACAAAAGATGTGTGATACACCTTTCCATGCTTTACCTTTTATCGATAGCATGCGCCGTCCACCATCTTGTTTCCCTTCTGCCCAGCATCTGTGTTGGAAATTCTCGTCGACAATTGCTTCCTAGCAGCGGTTGCGCGTGCTGATCGTGCATGTACTTGTCCACAAATGGGTGATGACGACCCAATGTTGCTTTTTTAAAACTCCCGATGCACCTATCTTGACTTTCCCAGCTGTTTTTGGTATACGTATCCACGCGTTTCTGCTCTTTGCTACTTTTGATACCATAGCGTGCGATGCAAATACAAATACAGTAGAGACCCAATGTCCCTTTAGTTTCTTGTTTTGCTCACACTTTGGCTTAGCATGTGCCTGCTCACAGTTGTCAATGCCAATGCTCACCATCTCGGCATTTCTCGATAGTTTAATATTAAAACTCATGGAGTGCAAGTTGTGTAGAATTATGTTTGTGCCTTTGTCGATCCGTGTGAATCGAAATTCCCAAGTTTTGGTCCACATCTTTCCCTTTCTTGGAAAGCTAGACATACCCATGTGTTGGTCCACAGCAATTTACCATGCGTTGCCCCCTAGTTTAATGTTATAGAACACTAAACCCAAAGTAAAGCACGTGCCTACAATGAAAAGCATGTGTTGTCCACCATTATGCTTTCCATGCTTAATTTTCTTTCTACAAATTTTCATTGAAATGTTGTTCATTCTTGTGACCTTTGTGTGAAATAATGACCTCACGTGCAGTAAGTATTTTGTAGCTCTATTTTTCCAAACCTGTTGCAGACCAATTTTTTTCCCTTTTTGAGGACCCAAGCATGCATACTAAGAATCAATAGATGTGCCAAGTTTAGCTTTTCAACTAAATCATCTACTGTCCATCATGGTTTCTTCGTGTCTAAGTCTTTGAGCCTATCTTTTGGTAATGTTTTTTGAACCATTAGTACCTGCTGATCAATGTTACAACATGTTAATTTCCAAATCCACTTCCCTAACCACCTGAACACTATCAGGTTAGTAATCCTTGTGGCCTTATTTTCCAAACCATCCACAACTAACACCAATCTCCTCTACCTTGTTACCCCTTGCTTATCTTCTCATCACTTTACACGCAGATAAGGACATCTTGATTTATCATCACTCACTATCTTCCTTCCTTGAGTGCCTCGCTCCTAGAAATTATGAGCCTCTATGGTTCCCCGATCTAGTGCATAGTTAGCCAGATAGTCTGCTAATCTATTACCTTCTCTGAGAGTATGAGACACTATTACATTGCTCCTATTCATCAACTCCTTGATCTCCTCTACTTCCACAGCAATACTCCACGGAACAGTCCACTCTCCATCTAAGACCTTCTTAAGTAACGTTGAATCTGTATGTACTTCGATTAGCACGTAGTCATTCTCTAAATAGTATCTCATTGCCTCCGGCATTGCCCTTGCTTCTGTAGTTGTGTTTGTCCCTTCCTGGATTCCTTTCCACAAGCAAATATCATATCCCCCTCTTCATTCCTCAATGCATAGCCAATAGCACTTCTGCCTAGGTTTCCCCTTGAAGCCCCATCAGTGTTCACTTTTAGCCATCCTTCACTAGGACAATCCCATGGAACTTTAGTGTATTGCAAAGCTGGTGTGTAATTCTCCATGATATTGAGTAAGTCTGGCCACTTATGAGGTACATTCTGCATTTCTGGTTTCATGAGCTTCATTATTGATTGCATTATTGTTGATATATGGTATATAACCCTGCTAACTGTGATTTAATCCCCATATTTGAAGCTATTCCTTCTCTTCCATAGCACTCATACTATTACTGATGGTAGTGCTTGCAGGAGTAGTTACATTCTAGGTATTACATTAGCAGTCCAACGGTAACGACCCGACCCGTCGTCTCATGAGTAACTACCCCGATCTTCTTATTTTCTTTTCCCTTATGTTTCATTATAGGTATTGGGTGCGTTAGAATTTAATTGGAGTAATTTTTATTAAGAAATGAGACACTTAGTCTCTTTTAAGAAGACTTAAATTGGAATAGTCAACTGGATGTTGACTTATGAGTTAGAGGGTTCGGAATTTAATTCTGATGGTTCGCTTAGCTCCGGGTGATGGTTTAAGGCTTAGGAGCGCAATCGGAAGTAATTTTGGAGGTCCGGTGAAGAAGTTAGCC
>MU750447.1:0-24386 GCA_026770625.1 Nicotiana glauca | reverse complement strand
TATATATATATATATATATATATATATATATATATATATATATATATATATATATATAAAGATACTATTAGCATATTATACATAAGATAAATGTATGTGTATAAGATATCTACATTTATTATTCAAATAGAGTAACTAATTAATTCAAAATTTAAAATTCAAAAGATTTTTTTAGTTAGAAAGGTAGTTTATTTTGTCTTAAAATTCCAACTTGAAACCACTCCCAAATTTGAATTGGCAATTTTTTACTTTTTTACTTTTGTTTTTTATTTAAAAGAATTTTAAAAAGACCAATTATATTGGAGATTTGTCCTAAAAATCTATACTTGGCGTCTTATGGTTATACCACTTAGCATCATATAATTATTTACTTCTATTTTTTGTGTGTGTTTGTATGTATTAATAAGTTATATGTGTATCCCCGTTATGTTTTGATGATCTAACAAACTTACTGTTAAGATAAGGAACCTATTACACATTCCCAAGAACTTAAGATCAACAAGTTTTCACTTGGGGACACAACTTTTCAGAGTCAAAGGAACAACAGAAGGAATAGCTGAGGGAACAGGTCCCTACCAGTTCCCGAGGAGACTGTACAAGTCAACTCTTACAGTTGTAAAGTTGCTGACTGTATACGCTATCGTACAGAAACAGTGCAGCAGTTAACTTTATGGGGAATGTCCTCATGCTTGCATCATTCAAGTGATGTCACAAAGGAACATCAGAAGGAACAGTTGAGGGAGCAGGTCCCTACCAGTTCCGAGGTGATTGTACAAGTCAACTCCCCCAGCTGTAAAGTTGCTATCTGCACACGCTACAGTGCATAAACTATGCAGCTGTTAACTTTATGGGGAATGCCCTTCACCTAACATGCTTGCATCATTCAGGTAATGTCACAAATGAGATATTAACATCAAGCAAAGGTAAAATAAATCACTTGCACATTCAAGAACTTATCAAGCATTCTCTCAAGTATGTGTCCATATTACAAGTGATTCTCAATGGCATCAAGAGCAAAAAAAAAAAAATAACATAGCAACGGAACAGTACCCTATGTTGAGTTATTATATGTCCTTAGTTGTGTTGTATCTTTGTTGAAGTTCTTACTTGTAATTCCTACTTAGCTTACTAGAAGCATTGTGTAGGAAACCCTTTGTAACTCATAAACCCTTGTGTTTGTATCTTGGCTAGAGTTAGTCGAGTTGTGAAGTTTTTATAATAGAGTTATTACAAAGTGGCTTGTAATAGTATTGTTACAAGTTAGTGAGTGATTAAGTCTTTGTAATAGAATTATTACAAAGTGACTTGTAATAGTGTAGTTACAAGTTAGTGAGATATTAAGAGGTTAATTCTTAGGTTACAATAGGTTGTACTCTAAAGATTGCCAGTAGTGAAGTTGAAATCCTACAAGGGTAGGCCGTGATTTTTAATCCCGTTGAGCTGGGAATTTTCCATGTAAAATTCCCCGTGTCATTTACTTACTGCAGTGTGCGAGTGTTCTGTTGAACCTGATAAAGAACCTGGTTCTCTATAGAGTTTGGTGGATCCTTAAATTCTATCAATTGGTATCAGACCGGGCTCTTTCTAAAAGGTTAACACCTAGGAAGTATCTACATGGATGCTCTAACAAACTTCGAGGAAAGTCAATCAATTAACAGACCACTAAGATTTCAGAAAATGGTTTGTAGAAATGGAGGCATTCCCAAGAAGGGCAGCTTTAGTAGAAACATTAAAGGATGTGATAGTTACCATAATTGCAGAAAGCCAGGACATTTCATCAAAGATTATCCTCTCCACAATCAGGACCATTACAAACACAATGCTGGCAAGACGGTTAAGAGGAACCCGATCCTCGACAGAAAGTTCAAGAGAAGAGATGTCGCTGATAATATTGTAAAGCAAGCTCTGGATGCCTAGGGAGATTCCTCTAGTGAATCATAGGGTGATGATGAACAGTCAGACACCTCCATGATGGCCGTTGAAAGCAAAGTTGCAAAATATAATTCCATATTTGCATTAGTGGCAAAATCTGATGAGGATGAAGAAGATGATGATGATGAGAAACTTCTTAAATGTTCAAAGAAATCTAAAGTATTATTCTCCAAAAAAACTTATGTCTTTGGCAAATGTTTTAATTGATGCGTATCATAGTCTTATAAATGATAAAGATGCCTTAACTGTGGAATTGGGAGAAGCAGAACAATCAAGAGAAGATCTAGTAGTTGTGGTGGTAGACTTAGAGGAACAATTGAGAGTTTGAAGAAAGAAAAAGATGCCTTAACTGAAAAAAATTGCAAACATAGGACATGAGAGATGCTCTAGTGGTTGTTGTGGTCAATCTAAAAGAGACCATTGATTGTGTTAGAAAGGAGAAAGAGGTTTTAACTGAGAAGGTTGCTAACATTGAGCATGAGAGAGATGACCTATTGGTGGTGGTTGTAGACCTAAAGGAAATAATTGAGGAACTAAAAAGGGAAAGTAGGCCTGCGAACACTCAAAAAGGAAAGGAAGTTGTAAACGAAGCACATCTTAGTCTTGAATATGAGTTAAAATCAGTGAAATCTAGTCTATGTGCAGAGCTTGAGAAAAGCAGACAACTTCAGGAAAACCTAGGAAAAGTGAAGAATGACCTAGAAAAATTACTTAAGTGGACCTGGTCCTCTGATGTAATCACTGCTATGTATACAAATAGTGTAGGACAAACAGGGAATTGGGTTCAAAGGGAAAATACTCCCTACAACCCTCATAGCAAGTACGTTACTATACCTGAAAATTGGCTTTGCACTCAGTGTGGCAATACTTGGCACTTTAAGGAAACCTGTAAGGACAGATTCCAATCTCAATAGAAAAACAAAGTTTTTTGCTGAAAAAGTACCTACTGCTAGGGAACCTAGTCCTTTATATAAAAAAATGTATAATGCCTGCTTGGATCAAAAGATTTGTAATTCACTCCTTTCCTCATTACAAGGGCCCAAAATTGTTTGGATTCCTAAATCTAACCCTTGATATACTTGTGCAGGGAACAATGAAAGGGAGCAGCCAATAATGATAGCGGCTGCTCGAAGCACATGACTAGAAGTACAAATATTTTCCTTTCATTGAAGGCCCTGCCGGGAGGGAGTGTATCCTTTGAAAATGGAAAGAAGGGATACATTATAAGAGTTGGAAGGATCGAAAAGTCTCTAATCCACTCTATTAAAAATGCGTACTACGTGAAGGGGTTAAAGTATAGCTTGCTGAGTATTTCCCAAATCCGTGACAAGGGTAACAAAAGTGAAATTTGTATCTAAAATATGCACATTCATAAATCTTGTGACTAGTGAAGTGATATTAGTTGCCAAAAGATACAAAAAAACATCTATGTTGCTAACTTTGAGTCCTTGAAAAATGGGGATCTTAGCTGTCTGAGTGTTGTTGATGATAATGTTGAGCTATGGCACAGAAGGCTGGGTCATGCAAGTTTCATGATGCCGAACAAATTGGTCAAGAAAGACATGGTTCGTGGTCTGCCCAGGTCAAGTTTCAAGGATCACAGGGTGTGTGATGCATGTGTAAGAGAAAAGCAAGTCAGATCCTCTTTCAAATCCAAAAAGGAAGTTAGCATCTCAAGGCCACTTGATCTCCTCCATACGGATCTGTGTGGACCTATGAGGGTGACAAGTAGAGGAGGAAAGAGGTACATATTTTTGTCACTATGGATGACTACTGCATATTTACATGGACCTTGTTCCTCAGAACTAAAGTTGTAACTCCAGCCGACATAGAGGAACATAGTCCCTCAATCACAATATCTGAAGCAGAAAACAAAGTTGTGGATGTTGTAAATGGAACTCCAGCTACTGAGGAATTCAAACCAGATCAAAGACAAGAAAATCACTTGCATTCTCAACCTTTCTCTCTCAAATAGAGCCCAAGAATATCAAGGAAGCATTGAAAGATGCAAACTGGATGGGAACAGTGTGTGGAACCTGGTTTCACAACCTATTGACAGAACTGTTATAGGAACCAGGAGGGTATTTAGAAACAAGCTTGATGAGTTTAGAAGCACGTTTTTAAACTCGACAAGGCTTTGAATGGGTTAAAGTAGGCTCCCCGTTCTTGGTATGAAAGGTTGTCAAAATTCCTTCTAGAAAATGGCTTTACAAGAGGGAAAATTGACAACACTCTTTTTTTTTGAAGAAATAAGGAAGGAACCTACTCAATGTGTAGATCTATGTTGATGACATCTTTTTTGGAGCAAAAATTAACTCTCTATGTGAAGAATTTGCAAAACTCATGTGAAGTGTGACGACCCAAAGGGATCATCACTTGTTTTCTTATCTATTATGTACTTCCGAGGCCTTAAAAACCTCATTTAGGGTTACCTCGATTTGCGTGTACAGTCCGAGCGCGTAACCGGAAAGCTTAAATATGAATTATGTGAGAAAAATACTAAATTTTGATATTAAAATAAATAAATTTGACTTCGGTTAATATTTTGGGTAAACGGACCTGGACCTGTGATTTGACATTCCCGGAGGGTCCGTAGGAAAATATGGAACTTGGGCGTATGCCTAGAATCAAATTCCGAGGTCCTAAGTCCGAGAAATAATTTTTTGTGTGAAATTGTTTTCTGGAAATAATTAAGGAAAATTAAAAATGAAATTTGATTAGAAGACTATGGTATCGGGCCCGTATTTTGGTTTTGGCGCCCGGTACAAGTCTTATATATGATTTAAGCACTTTCTGTAAAGTTTGGTTGAAAACGGACGTCGTATGACGTGTTTCGGACTTAAAATGGAAATTTGATATTTTATGAAAATTTGGAAGAAATCATGAGTTTTGAGGCTTGATTCGATGTATATGATGTTAATTTGGCGTTTGATCAAGCGAGTAAGTCCGTAGGATATTTTTGAGGTTGTGTGTATATTTGGTTTGGAGCCTCGAGGGCTCGGGTGAGTTTTGGATAGGCCACAGAGTGCATTTTTGAACTTGGAAAAATTGCTGGTATGATCTGACCTGCAGGCTTCGCATTTGCGAATCCTGGCTCGCAAATGCGAAAAAATGTTCGCAAATGCGAAAGTACTCACTTTGTTCAGGGATCACAAATGCGATCACTGCATCGCAAATGCGAGAGCTGGACTTTCGCAAATGCGACACTTCTATTCGCAAATGCGAAGTCCCCAGTTATGCTCATGGTTCGTAAATGCAAACTATTGTTCGCAATTCCCACATTTGGTCGGGGTTCGCAATTCCCACATCTGAGGCTCAGCAAATTTTATACTTAGTTGAATTTTCACCATTTTTCACCATTCTTTCAAAACCCTAAATCCATAGGCGATTTTTCAAGGACAAAACTTCTTCCAAATCATTTGTAAGTCGATTTTTACTTAATTCTTTCGATCCTTAACATCATTTAACATGTTTTCCACTTAAAATCAATGATTTTCATGGGTGCAATTGGGTGTTTTGGGTAGAACCTAAGTTTTTCTAAAATTGGGGATTTGGACCTCAATTTGAGGTCCGGTTTCAAAACAAATCATATATTTGGGTTCGTGGGGGGAATGGTTAACCGGGTTTTGGTTCGAACCTCGAGTTTTGACCACGTTGGCCTAAGGGGTGTTTTGGTCATTTTACCTAAATTCGCGTTTTAGCTTTAAACTAAATAGTAGAATCAGTTTCTTGAGATGTTTATTTACGATATGTAATTGAAATGAATAGATTTGGGCCATTTGGAGTTGGATACTCGTGGCAAAAGTGTGGTTTCGAGTTGATTTTGGAGCCGGTTTGAGGTAAGTGGCTTGTCTAACCTTGTGTGGGGACCTTTCCCTTTAGGATATGATATTTGGTAATTGAATGCCTTGTACGTAAGGTGACGAGCGCGTACGTGAGCTAATTGTTCAAAAATCCGGTTTTATTTTAAATATTTAGGTTGAGTTCCTTTCTTATCTACTTTATTTTATTTGCAATTATAGATTGTGTTAGCTAGAAAATCATGCTTAGTTGTTCTAAATTGTCTATTTGCTCAAGTTGCCTTGTTTTCACTACGTGAGGCATGTTAGGCTAGAACTATCTGTTGCCTTGTATTTTTGTGAGCTTCATTATCTTCGTGTTGTGGCTGCGTATTTACACTGGGACTACGGATGTGGTATTCCAGTAGCTCCCCCCTTGTTTGTTTACTTTGGGACTGCGGGTTCGATTCCCGATAGATCCCCCCTGCATATTTACTTTGGGACTGCGGGTTCAATTCCCGATAGATCCCCCATGCATATTTACTTTGGGAATGCGGGTTCGATTCCCAATAGATCCCCCTGTATATTTACTTTGGGACTACGAGTTAGATTCCCGATAGATCCCCCTGTATATTGATAGTTGGACTACGGGACGGTATCCCGGGAGATCCTTCGGATATACTCATATCATCGACTACGGGACGATATCCCGGGATCTCCTTGGACAGTTGATGAAATGAACTACAGGACTGTATCCTGGGAGATCCTCGTTGTTGGTATTGATATTGAGCTGTTTTACTCTGTGTTGTCTTATTCTCTGAGTGTTAATTATTGCCTTGTATAACCTGTCCCACTTCATAGCTGTACTCATTACTTCCGTTTATTTCATACTGTTGCAAGACTTATCATGATACTTATTCTCAGTTGGGCCCTGACCTTCCTCGTCACTACCTAACCGAGGTTAGGCTTGGCACTTACTGAGTACCGCTATGGTGTACTCATGCCCCTTCTGCGCATGTTTTTCATGTGCATATCCAGGTACTTCATCTCAGGGTATCACTCTCGAGGCGGAGAGATCTGGCAGAGACTTCGAGGTACATCTGCTGCGTCCGCAGACCAGGAGTCTCTATCTTATTCTAGCTGTAGCATTTAGCTTTTCCTTTCGTACTTTTGCTTTAGACTTTTTGGAGTTAGAGCCGTGTATTACCTTCCGTTAGCTTGTGTTCCCGTGAGTTTCTGGATTTTGGGATGATGTTGTAGACTTCCGCATTATTGGGTTGTATATGCCGAGTGACATTTATATACAGTTACCCTTCTAATTTGTTTAGTTTAATTATTTGTTTCCGCAAATTATATTATTTCCACATTATTAGGCTTACCTAGTCGTAGGGGCTAGGTGCCATCACGACATGTTAACGGATGGCGAACTGGGGTCGTGACATGAAGTGAGTTAGATATGAGTATGATGGGGGAACTGAATTTTTTCTTAGATTTACAAGTGAAGCGAACTCCCAAAGGGACGATGATAAGTCAACAGAAGTACATCAAAAAGCTGTTGAAGAGATTTGACATGGAGACATCAAAAATCATTGACACTCCCATCGCCACATCTACTCGTCTAAACATGGATGAACCTAGTTCCCCTGTAAATCAGACCATGTATAGTGGTATCATAGGGTCACTTCTGTACCTCACCACAAGCATACCAGATATTGTTTTTAGTGTGGGTCTTAGTACCGGGTTTCAATCCAATCCAAAGAAATCTCATCTCAAAGCTGCCAAGAGAATCCTAAGATATCTTAGAGGGATGCAAGACCTGATTCTCTACTACCCCTTAGGAGATAACCTTGACTTAATAGGGTATGCTGACTATGCTGGGTATCTAGTGGATAGGAAAAGCACTTCCGGCATGGCGCTTTTTTTTGGGTTCATGTCTGATTTCTTGGGGTACAAGAAAAACAAAACTTAGTGGCCCTCTCTACCGCAGAAGCTAAATATGTAGCTGCTGCATCTTACTGTGCTCAACTATTATGGATTAAACAGCAGCTGGAAGATTTTGGTGTGTTCTCTAAGTGCGTGCCCTTACTATGTGACGATACTAGTGCACTCAACATGGCCAAGAATCCAGTTCAACACAAGAAAATAAAGCATATTGATGTGCAACATCACTTTCTCAGAGACAAGATTGAGAAAGGGCACGTATGCATGAAGTTTTGCAGCACAGAAGATTAAATTGTAGATATATTCACCAAAGCCCTGAGCAGAGAGCATTTTGAAAGAAATCGCCTGGCACTGGGGTTGATAAAACCCAACTGAGAACATGGTCCCTCGATAAATTGCTATGAAAGTCATATACAGGTAAAAGTTAGCTAAAAAGTGTTTTCTGACAAAGCCTAACTTATCTCTATACCGTTATAGGTAGACACACATGACGATTATAGAACAAACAAGCAGCAAATGCATTGCACGTTGGTAAAAGGATAAGGCTTACATCTGCAAAAACTATCAGGGAACCTAGTTCCCTCGACACAGGTTAGTAGTTCTTCTGTACTTTCATGCACAACTTTTAAACGGATGAAATTGTTCCACTCCATCAATTATCAGTTTCTTTTCTTTCCCTTTGCTTGAACCCAAATGTCTCGCCTCTTTACGAACCAACCTAACTACCTAAATTGCCACCCACTCCTAACCGGTTCCTTACCACTATTAAATACCCCTCTCAGTCACTTTCAAAACTATCCACATCAAAGAATGTGAGCCTTTTTTAAGGAAAAGTAATAAAGGAAAAGAATAAAAGGATACATGTAAAAGATGGAAAGGTTGTCAATAAAAAAGGTAGTGCCTCCTGCACAAGTTATGAATGTTGATGATGAGGTCAAAGAGGAACCTGGTTCCTTGGCTCGTAAGTCCTCAAAGAACCCTCATGTTCCAAAGGCCAAAAAGGAGTCTTCTGTGATTAGAAAGGAGTTGAGGATGAAAAATCCACTGATAAAGAGAGTAAGATGGGTATGAGAAATGCCGAGGGTGAAAAATCTAGTGACAATCTGGTTGAAAAGTCTGGTGAGCATATGGTTGGGAAGTTCGTTGACAAAGTGTCATTTGCTGAGAAAGGAAATAGTGCACGAAAGTCAATGAAAAGTAAGGCTAGTGCTAGTGAGGAACCTAGTTCCTCAAAGAAGGTCAAGGTTGATATAACACAGGGGTCTGAGAAGGAGAAATTGAAGAATCAAAAAGTGCTGTGAGGCCGTACATTTGCCCCTAATATTCTGGATATGGCTACCATGCATCCATTTATGGAAATCTATGAATTTCAATAGTGGACACACCTGTTCACAGGTGACAGTCCCAAAGTGTATGAGGAAGAAATGCGGAGTTTTTTGCTGACTTTTTTATAATTGAGGATGATCATATTTGTACGATGGTGAATGGTGTTGATTTTGTGATGGACTCTGATGTGCTGGGATCTATTTTGGGAGTGTCTGCTGAGGGCTTTTATTTTGTTCAGGGAACCTGCTCTTCAAACTTTAGAAATTCTATCTTGATGGATGCGGCAGTGCAACATGGGAAACAGGCACAGAAGAAGGTTGTCCTTCCAGTGTACCAATTATTATTTGAAATAGTGAACAAGGTCTTGCTCCCTCGTGCTGACGGCAAGGAATGCCATTCTTGAGGTTCAACTAAGTCAGCTTCAAGGGGCACCTGGTTCTAGCAGCTCTCAAAGCACAGAGGTTGCCCATCTGGCCAAGGAAAATTCGGACCTCAAGAAGCAGGTTCTTAGGACTCTTGCCTCTTCATCTGGGCCTTTCCCTTCGAGTGCTCCCTAAAAAGTGTCCCTTTCCCAAGTGTCAAGTTCTTAGTGTTTGTCCTCTGTTTTAGTTCTGATGATGTTTATGACTAATACTTTTATTTTTGTTGTTTTTATTTTATGGATTTGGTTGTAAATAATGGAACTACTCCTTGCTTAAAAAATCCAAATATTAATGAAAGCCTCATTCTTTTGTTGTGTATGCACTGCTCTTATGTTTTGTTTTTAGTCATGTTAGTGTGCATACATGTGGCATGAGTTAACTAAGCTGGACTTCGTTTTGCTTAATGCTTACTACTGTTCTTTTTATAATGCCAAAAGGAGGGGGGGATAATTGAGGGGGAACAAGATGGGGAACAGATTTAGAGGGAATATAAGAATTGCAAATGTCATTCTGATTCTTAGAGGGAAATTGAATTATAAGTTTGTCATCCTCAAAAAGGTGGAAATTGATATGTTATATGTGTATCCCAGTTATGTTTTGATGATTTAACAAACTTACTATTAAGAACCAGATAAGGAACCTATTACACATCCCCGAGAACTTAAGATCAACAAGTTTCCAGTTGGGGTCAAAATTCAACTCTTCAGAGTCAAAGGAACAACATAAGGAACAACTTAGGGAACATGTCCCTACTAGTTCCCGAGGTGATTGTACAAGTCAACTCCCCCAGCTGTAAAGTTTCTGCCTGCACACGCTATAGTGCAGAAATAGTGCACTAATTAACTTTATGGGGAATGTCCTTATGCTTACATCATCCAAGTGACAAAGGAATAGCAGAAGGAACAACTGAGAGAACAGGTCCCTACCATTTCCCGATATGACTTTACAAGTCAACTCCCCCAGCTGTAAAGTTGTTGCCTGTACATGCAACAGTGCAGAAACAATGCATCAATTAACTTTATAGGGAATGCCCTTCAACTAACATGCTTGCACCATCCAAGTGATGTCACAAATGAGATATTAACATCAAGCAAAGGTAAAACAAATCACTTGTACATTTAAGAACTTATCAAGCATTCTGTCAAGTGTGTGTCCATCATGCAAGTGATTCTCAAGGGCATCAAGAACAAAGAATAACATAGCAATGGACAGTTCTCCATATTGAGTTATCATATGTCCTTAGTTGTGTTGTATCTTTGTTGAAGTTCTTACTTGTAATTCCTACTTAGCTTACTTAGAAGCATCGTGTAGGAAACTCTTTGTAAATCATAAACCCTTGTGTTTGTGTCTTGGCTAGAGTTAGTCGAGTTGTGAAGTTGTGATAACCCTTGGTAAATGAATTCTGCATTCCGAGGCCTTAAACACCTGTTTTAGCATCATCTAGATCTACGTGCGCAGTCCAGACACGTAGCCGGAAAGCTATTAAGTGAAAACATGTGAAAATAATAAATTTTGACTATAAAATGAATTAATTTGACTTCGGTCAGCGTTTTGGATAAACGGACCTGGACTCGTGATTCGACGGTCCCGCAAGGTCTGTAGGAATATATGGGACTTGGGAGTATGCCCGAAATCGAATTTCGAGGTCCCAAGCCCGAGAAATGAATTTTTGAAAGAAATTGTTTTCTAAAATATATAATGGTTTTTGAAAGTAAAATGTTATGTGAAACCTGAGGTCTCGGGCCCGCATTATGGTTCCAAAGCCCGTTACAAGTTCAATATGATTTATATGTTTTATCGGTAAAGTTTGGTAAGAAACGAAATCCATTTGACGTGATTTAGACCTTAAATGCAAAACTTGATGTTTAAAGAAGTTTTGAGAAATTTCATTAATTTTGAGGTTTAATTCAATGTTTGTGATGTTATTTTGGCGATTTGATTACACGAATAAGTCCGTATGATATTTTTGTGGTTGTGGGTATATTTGGTTTGGAGCCTCGAGGGCTCGGGTGAGTTTTGGATAGACCACAGAGTGTATTTTGGACTTGGTAAATTGCAGGTTTTCAGCAAATGTGCACAATACTGCAGGCTTCACAAATGCGAGACCTTCATCGCAAATGCGAAAATAGGACTTGGGCAAGCTTGATCGCAAATACGACCACTTGGCTCGCAAATGCGGAAGGCCAATCGCAAATGCGATACCTGCTTCGCAAATCCGAAGTTTCTCATTTGACGCTTGGGGTCGCAAATGCAACCCTGTCTTCGCAATTCCCATCTCGCAATTGCGAGAATCCTTTCGCATTTCCCAAGCTAGAAGAGGTTGGGATTCGCAATTCCCACATCTGAGACCTGCAACTTCTATACTTAGTCGAATTTTTAACCCATTTTCATATCCTCTCAAAACATAAACACACTAAGGCGATTTTTCAAAGGTTTCTTCTCCTCCAAATCGATTGTAAGTTAATTTTAACTCATTTCCTTCAATCATTAACATCTTTTAACATGATTTCAACTTAAAATAAATGATTTTTATGGGGGAAATTGGGTGTTTTTGATAGAACCTAGGTTTTTCAAAAATTGAGGATTTGGACCTCGATTTGAGGTCCGATTTCAAAACAAATTATATATTTGGGTTCGTGGGGGAATGGATAATGGGGTTTTGGTTTCGAACCTCGGGTTTTGACCATGTGAGCCCGGGGGCGATTTTTGATTTTTTGGGTAAAACTTTGGAAAATTCATTTTCATGCATTCGAATTATTTCATTTAGCGTTTATTGATGTAATTAAGTAACTTATGACTAGATACGAGCGAATTGGTTGTGGAATCGAGGGGTAAAGCGATAATTGAGACGTGAATTGTGTTTGTGGCATCGAGGTAAGTGTTTGGTCTAACCTCAGCTTGAGGGATTAGGAGACGGGTCCTATTTGCTATGTGGTAAATGTTGAGTACGACGTATAGGCATGGTGACGAGTATCTATACGTTGGTGTCTAGCATGCCCGTGGGTCTTATATTATGATTATCATGACTTTGTTGTATCTTTCACGCCTTGGTGATGGTTTCTATATGTTGTGTAAAGTTTGTGGAAGGAATTGTGACCTATGAACATAGAGGAGCATTAGCTTAAGTTGTGTAACGAATTGTGAAAGTGCAAGTGATAATTGAAAATCTAGAGCATTGGCACGAGTTATGAAGTGAATTGTGCAGTAAAAGTGAGAAAGAGAAGAGGTTATTATGTTGTCACCCTTGCCAGGATGTTAAGGATTATTGATGTTGTTCCCTTGCCGGGACTTAATTATTAAATTGTTGTTCACTTGTCGGAATTCTTATTGTAATTTTGTTTATTCCCTTGCCCTCTTGTTTGTGATTGTTGTTTGGGTGAGGAAGAGTGTTAAAGCACGAAGGGTGATACCGTGCATTGTTTTTGTGAGGAAGAGTGTTAAAGCATGAAGGGTGATGCTGTGCCGCATGATGTACCATTCCGTGCCTATTATATTGATTTCATGGTGAGGATGAGAGTAAAAGCATGAAGGGTGATATCGTGTTGCACGATGTACCATTCCGTGCCTATTATATTGATTTCATGATGAGAATGAGAGTAAACACACGAAGGGTGAAGCCGTGCAATTTATATTGATTCTTACTGTGAGGACGAGAGTAAAAGCATGAAGGGTGATGCCGTGCACTTGCCCTTGATTTTCCTGATTCTTGTTGATAATTGAGTTATGTTGTCCTTTACGTTTATTTATTGATTTCTGTTGTTACTTGATTTTATTTCGATGTTATAGATTCCCTTAACTTATTTTCCTTATGATTGTTGCTTGGGTGAGGAAGCGTGTAAAGCATGAAGGGTGATGTCGTGTACTATTTTGGTGAGAGAGTGTTAAAGCACGACGGGTGATGCCATGTATTGCTTTGGTGAGAGAGTGTTGAAGCACGAAAGGTGATGCCATGCACTTGTCTCTAATTTCCTAATTCTTATTGATAACTGTGTTATGGATTCTCTACATTTAATTGCTGGTTTCCTATTGATACATGTTGTTTCCCCGCAACATGTTTCCCTCCCATACTTGACTGTATATGACTGTTCTTCTTTTCCGTTGTATAAAGTTAAATTGCATAGGTTTATTTGGTAGTCTGGTCCTAGCCTCGTCGCTACTTCGCCGAGGTTAGGCTAGGGACTTACAAGCACATGGGGTCGGTTGTGCTGATACTACACTCTGCATTCTTTTGTGCAGACCCTAATGTTGTAGATTTGGAACCGCAGTGGGATTGCTGATTCTTGTTCGTTAGGCGACCCGAGGTAGTCCTGCAGGCATCCGAAGGCCTTGGCATATCCTTCTATCTACTGTTCCTATTTCTTTCATGCATTTCCAGAGATAGTGTTGTATTTATTTCTTTCAGACCCTTATTTGTAGTATTCTTAGACCGTCTGTGAAACTGTGACAACAGTTCTGGGTAGTCGAGACTCAAAAAGTTGTATTAGATATTCATGTTCGGATAACTTATTATTTTTCTTCCGCTTATGTTAAATTCCACTATTTAAATGTTATTTCTTCATAATTGTTTAATAAAATAAAAATGGGTAAAAAGACAAATTGTTCAAATAATTGGCTTGCCTAGCTCACATTAGTAGGTGCCATCACAACTCCCGAGGGTGGGAAATCCGGGTCGTGACAAGTTGGTATTAGAGATCTAGGTTACATGGCTCTCACAATTCACAGACAAGTTTAGTAGAGTCTGAGGGATCGGTACAGAGATGTCTGTATTTATCCCCCAGATGCTACAGAGTTAGGGAAAAAAACTTCACATCTATTCTTTCCTATCGTGCGATATTGTTCTTTCAATGCTAAATTGAAACCTCTACTCTTGTCCTTTCGTGAATGGCGAGGTCACATATCGCTTCTTCAGCCAAATAACAGCACATACCGGTGATGGAGCAGCTATGTCTGCCGATGCTTTATGGAGGTTGGATAAGTTCACCAAGTTCTTCACAACTACTTTTAGCGGTGCATCTTCTGAGGATCCCCGGGATTTATCTAGACAACTGTTATGAGGTTCTCTGGAACATGGGGATAATTGAGACAATTGGGTTGATTTTTCTACCTTTCACTTGTCTGGATATGCTAAGACTTGTTGGAGAGATTATTGTTTAGCTAGACCAGTTAGGTCATCAGTTTTGACTTGAGAACAGTTCACGCAGCTATTTCTGGAGAAGTTTCTCCCCATCACTCAGAGAGAGGTCTATTGGAGGCAGTTTGAGTGTCTCCAGCGGGGTTCTATGATTGTTACTCAGTACGAGATCAAATTCATCGACTTGGCTCGTCATGCTCTTATCATACTTCCCATTGAGGGAAGGAGTGAGGAGGTCCATTGGGGGACTTGTCCAGCCTGCTCAGTTAGCTAGAGGTGGAGGTAGAGGTATTAGAGGTGGAGGTAGCGGTGCTAGAGGTGGAGGTAGATGTATTAGAGATGGAGCTCAGGCCACTAGAGGTGGAGTCCAGCCAGCAGCAGGCCATCCCAAAGATGTAGTTTAGGGTGGTGGGGCCCAACCCCGATGTTATGTTCTTCTAGCCAGGCCCGAGGCTGAGGCTTTCGATGCAGTTATCACAGGTACGGTTCTGGTTTGTGATAGAGATGCTTCAGTGTTATTTGATACAGGGTACATACTTGTATGTGTCATCTTATTTTGCACCATATCTGGTCATGCCTAGTGATTCTTTGAGTGCTCTTGTTTATGTGTCTACACCGGTGGTGATTCTATTGTGGTAGATCGAGTCCATCGTTCAAGTATAGTTGTGGTTAGAGGTCTTGAGACTCGTGTAGATTTGCTTCTTCTGGATATGGTTGATTTTGATGTCATATTAGGGATGGACTGGTTATCACATTACCACACTATCTTGGACTGTCATGCCAAGACTGTAACCTTAGCCTTGCTGGGTCTACCTCATTTAGAGTGGAGAGGGACTCCTAGTCATTCTACCGGTAGTGTTATCTCTTATATGAAGGCTCGGCGTATGGTCGAGAAGGGGTGTTGGGCCTATTTGGCCTATGTTTGTGATTCTAGTGCCAAGGTTCCTTCTATTGATTCTGTGCCCATTGTTCGTGAGTTTCCTGAGGTATTCCCTTCAGACCTGCTGGGTATGCCATCCGACAGGGATATTGACTTTTGCATTGATTTGTCTTCAGGCACTCAGCCCATTTCTATCCTACCGTATCGTATGGCCCCACCTGAGTTGAAAAAGTTGAAGGAGAAGTTGCAAGACTTGCTTGAGAAGGGTTTCATTAAGCCGAGTGTTTTGCCTTGGGGTGCGCCGGTGTTGTTTGTTAAGAAGAAGGACGGATCGATGAGAACGTGTATTGATTACCGGCAGTTGAACAAGGTTACAATCAAGAATAAGTATCCATTGCCAATGATTGATGATTTGTTTGATCAGCTTCAGGGTACCAAGGTATTTTCGAACATTGACTTGAGATCTGGCTACCATCAGTTGAGGATTAGGGCATTTAATGTCCCTAAGACAACTTTTTGCACTCGGTACGGGCATTATGAGTTCTTGGTGATGTCATTCGGGTTGACAAATTCCCTAGCATCTTTTATGGATTTGATGAACCGAGTGTATATGCCTTATTTGGATAAGTTCGTGATAGTCTTCATTGATGATATTTTGATTTACTCCCGTAGCCGGGAGGAGCACGAGCAGCATCTTAGAGTGTTTATTCAGACCTTCAGAGGTAGTCACTTATATGCTAAGTTCTCAAAGTGTGAGTTCTGGTTGAGTTCAGTTACATTCCTGGGTTATGTTGTATAAGTAGAGGGTATTCGGGTTGATCCGAAGAAGATTGAGGCAGTCAAGAACTTGCCTAGACTAGCATCAGTTACAAAGACTCGGAGTTTCTTGGGATTGGCAGGATACTATCGTCGGTTCGTGGAGGGGTTCTCATTTATCGTAGCCCCGATGGCCAGGTTGACCCAGAAGGGTGCCCAATTCAGATGGTCATGCGAGTGTGAGATGAGCTTTCAGAAGCTGAAGACAGTTCTGACTACGACACCGATATTGGTTTTGCCTACAGGTTCAGGGCCTTATACAATTTATTGTGATGCATCTCGTATCGGACTTGGTGCAGTGTTAATACAGGATGGCAAGGTCATTGTCTATGCTTCGCGGCAGTTGAAGATTCATGAGAAGAACTATCTGGTTCATGATTTGGAGCTGGCAGCCGTTGTTCACGTGTTGAAGATTTGGAGGCATTATCTCTATGGCGTGGCATGTGAGGTGTTCACGGATCACAAGAGTCTTCATTATTTGTTCTAGCAAAAGGAGTTGAATTTGAGGCAGAGGAGGTGGTTGGAGGATTTAAAATACTACGATATCGCCATCTTATATCATCCGGGAAAGGCTAATGTGGTGGCCAATGCATTGAGTAGGAAGTCAGCCAGTATGGGCAGTCTCGCTTATATTTCGGTCGGTGAGAGACCGCCTGCTTTGGATGTTCAGGCTTTGGCCAACCAGTTCGTGAGGTTGGATGTTTCTGAGCCCAGCCGTGTGTTAGCTTGCACAGTCACTCGTTCTTCATTATTGGAGCGGATCCGAGATCGACAGTATGGTGATCCCCATTTGTGTGTCCTTAGAGACACGTTGCAGCATGGAGGTGCCAAACATGTTACCTTAGGTGATGATGGAGTTTTGAGATTGCAGGGTCGAGTTTGTGTGTCTAATGTGGATAGGCCTCGAGAGTTGATTTTAGAGGAGGCCCATAGTTTCCGGTACTCTATTCATCCAGGCGCCGCGAAGATGTATCAGGACTTGCGGCAGCATTATTGGTGGTGGAGAATGAAGAAGGATATCGTTGCTTATATCGCTCGGTGTTTGAATTGTCAGCAGGTTAAGTACGAGCATAAGAGGCCCGGTGGTTTATTTCAGTAGATTGAGATTCCTAAGTGGAAGTGGGAGCGTATCACTATGGACTTCGTTGTTGGACTGCCATGGACTCAGAGGAAGTTCGATGCAGTATGAGGTATTGTTGATAAGCTGACCAAGTCAACGCATTTCATTCATGTGGCAGTCTCCTATTTTTCTGAGAAGCTAGCTGAGATCTATATTCGGGAGATCATTTGCCTTCATGGTGTGCCCTTGTCTATCATTTCGTACCGAGGTACGCAGTTTACCTCACATTTATGGAGTGCAGTTCAGCGAGAGTTGGGAACACGGGTTGAGTTGAGCATATAGTTTCATCCATAGACGGACGGGCAGTTCGAGCGGACTATTCAGATTTTGAAGGATATGCTCCAAGCTTGTGTCATTGACTTTGGAGGCTCGTGGGATCAGTTTTTGCCTGTAGCAGAGCTTGCCTACAAAAACAGCTACCAGTCGAGTATCCAGATGGCTCTTTATGAGGATTTATATGGTAGGCGATGTTGGTCTCCGGTTGGATGGTTTGAGCCGGGAGAGGCTCGGTTATTCTAGTACAGGATACCTTGGACAAGGTCAGGATTATTCAGGATAGGCTTCGTACGGCTCAGTCCAGGCAAAAAAGTTATGCTGACCACAAGGTTCGTGATTTGGCATTCATGGTCGGTGAGCGGGTGCTGCTTTGAGTGTCGCCAATGAAGGGCGTGATGAGATTTGGGAAGAAGGGCAAGCTAAGCCCTAGGTTAATTGGCCCATTTGAGATTCTTGATCGAGTGGGAGAGGTGGCTTATAGACTTGAGTTGTCACCGAGCTTAGTAGCCATGCATCCAGTGTTTCATGTGTCCATGCTTCAGAGGTATCATGGCGATCCATTCCACGTGTTAGATTTCAGCACTGTCCAGTTGGACAAGGAATTGTCTTATGAGGAAGAGCCGGTAGCTATTCTAGACCAGCAGGTTCTTCAGTTGAGATCGAAGATTTTCCTTCTATTCGTGTTCAGTGGAGAGGTCATCCTGCCGAGGCATCGACCTGGCAGTCTGAGTCTAATATGCGGAGCCGTTATCCCCATCTTTTTCCTGACTCAGGTACTTTCTTCTTCTGTCCGTTCGAGGACTAACGGTTGTCTTAGAGGTGGGTCATCGCTTGTTTTTAAAATAGATTCTACATTCCAAAGCCTTAAAATCTTCTTTTAGCATCACCTCAATTTGCATGTGCAGTTCGGGCGTGTAGCCGGAAAGCTATTAAGTGAAAATCTGTGAAAAATGATAAATTTTGACTATAAAATGAATAAATTAGACTTTGGTCAATATTTTAGATAAATGGACACAGACCCATGATTCGACAGTCCCGGAGGGTCCGTTGGAAAATATGGGACTTGGGCGTATGCCCGAAATCGAATTCCGAGGTCCCAAGCTCGAGAAATAAATTTTTGAAAGAAAATGTTTTCTGAAAAATATAAAGGTTTTTGAAAGTGAAATGTTATGTGAAACCTGAGGTATCAGGCCCGTATTATGGTTCCGGAGCCCGGTACAGGTTCAATATGATTTATATGTGTTGTCGGTAAAGTTTGGTAAGAAACGGATTCCATTTGACATGATTCGGACCTTAAATGCAAAACTTGATGTTTATAGAAGTTTTGAGAAATTTCATTGATTTTGAGGTTTAATTCGATGTTCATGATGTTATTTTGGTGATTTGATTACACGAATAAGTCCGTAGGATATTTTTGAGGTTGTGTGTATATTTGGTTTGGAGCCTCGAGGGCTCGGGTGAATTTTGGATAGGCCACAAAGTGTATTTTGGACATGGTAAATTGCAGGTTTTCAGCTAATGTGCACAGGTTTGCAGGCTTCGCAAATGCGAGACCTTCATCGCAACTGCGAAAATAGGACCTGGGCAAGCCTGATTGTAAATGCGACCACTTGGTTCGCAAATGCGAAAGGCCAGTCACAAATGCAACGCCTGCTTCGCAAATGCGAAGTTTCTCATTTGACGCCTGGGGTCGCAAATGCGACCCTGTCTTCGCAATTCCCATCTCACAATTGCGAGAATCCTTTCGCATTTCCCAAGCTAGCTGAGGTCGGGGTTCGCAATTGCGAACCCCTGTTCGCAATTCCCACATCTGAGACCTGCAACTTTTATACTTAGCCGGATTTTTAACCTATTTTCATATCCTCTCAAAATATAAACATACTTATGCGATTTTTCAAAGGTTTCTTCTCCTCCAAATCGATTGTAAGTTAATTTTAACTCATTTCCTTCAATCATTAATATCTTTTAACATGATTTCAACTTAAAATCAATGATTTTCATGGGGGAAATTGCGTGTTTTGGGTAGAA
This sequence comes from Nicotiana glauca, assembly GCA_026770625.1. NCBI lineage: Eukaryota > Viridiplantae > Streptophyta > Magnoliopsida > Solanales > Solanaceae > Nicotiana > Nicotiana glauca. Next base: position 4,735 of record MU750447.1, on the reverse strand, counting down.
CCTAGGTTTTTGAAAAATTGAGGATTTGGACCTCGATTTGAGGTCCGATGACTTTTTGGGTAAAACCTCGGAAAATTTATTTTCATGCATTCGAATTACCATTCCGTGCCTATTATATTGATTTCATGGTGAGGATGAGAGTAAACGAATGAAGGGTGATGCCGGGCAATTTATATTGATTCTTACGGTGAGGATGAGATTAAAAGCACGAAGGGTGATGCCGTGCACTTGTCCTTGATTTTCCTGATTCTTGCTGATAATTCAGTTATGTTGTCCTTTACGTTTATTTACTGATTTTCGTTGTTAATTGATTTTATTTCGATGTTATAGATTCCCTTACCCTATTTGCCTTGTGATTGTTGCTTGGGTGAGGAAGAGTGTAAACCACGAAGGGTGATGCCGTTTGCTGTTATGGTGAGACAGTGTTAAAGCATGAAGGGTGATGCCATGTATTGCTTTGATGAGAGAGTGTTGAACCACGAAGGGCAATGCCGTGCACTTGTCTCTGATTTCCTAATTCGTATGGATAACTGAGTTACGGCTTCTCTACATTTAATTGTTGGTTTCCTGTTGATACATGTTGTTTCCCCGCAGCATGTTTTCCCCTCCCATACTTTACTGTATATGACTGTTCTTCTTTTCCGCTGTGTATAGTTAAATTGCACAGGTTTTTTTGGTAGTCTAGTCCTAGCCTCGTCACTACTTCGCCGAGGTTAGGCTAGGCACTTACCAGCACATGGGGTCGGTTGTGCTGATACTATACTCTGCACTCTTTGTGCAGACCCTAGTGTTGTAGATTTCGAACCGCATTGGGATTGCTGATTCTTGTTCATCAGGCAACCCGAGGTAGTTCTGCAGGCGTCCGCAGGCCTTGTCGTCTCCTTCTATCTACTATTCCAGTTTCTTTCATGCATTTCCAGAGATAGTGTTATATTTATTTGTCACGGCCACCTTCCCAAAACCGGTCGTGACGGCGCCTCTCGTGAATACAAGGCCAACCAAATCAACGCAAACACCTCTTTTAACAAGTAATTAACATTAACAAATCCAAAACACGTGTTTAAACAGTTATAAATGCGGAAACAACGATAATAGCAAAGGATACCATCCCGACACAGCCCAACCCAAGGTGTCAAAAGTCATGAACTACTACAGAGTTTGCTGTAAGTCTACGAAATATAAGATCTGATACAATAATCTGAAGGAACTCATATGATATAAAATAGGGGAGACAAGGGGCTGCGGACGTCAATAGCTACCTCGTAACTCCAACTCGTTGCCTAGCCTGGAAGGAATCAGTGCTCAGGTGTGGACTCTGCTATGCCTGAATCTGCACACATGGTGCAGGGAGTAATGTGAGTACTCCGACCCAGTGATAATGTCACACCTCCTTTTTACACCTACCCCGAAGGATAATTGTACAAGGGAGTTTTTCCATTTTAAGTGACATTATTCGAAATGAGATTATTTATTTATTTTTAGATTCGCCACTTGAGATAGGATTGGATTTTGGTGTCCCAAGTCACCGATTTAACTTGAATCCCAAATCGAGGAAAATTTCGACTTCCCAGTTGGAGTCTGCGAACCAGAAATTCTAAGTAAGGAATTCTATTGACCTGAGGGAAGTTGTTAGGCACCTCCGGATCCCGTGGTTCTAGCACGGTCGCTTAAATTATTATAAATGGCTAAATATCTGATTTTAATACATGTTATCCTATATGAAATTTTAAAGATTATTTACCGCATTATTATTATTTTTAGGGAGAATTGCAACGTCGTGAAAACATATCTCGAACCACGTCACATCAATGTACCCGTGGTTATTGGCATATTTCGACTCCGTTGAGATTTGGATTTTGGTTACATAAATGTGCACCCGAGTTTAGGAAAGTAATATTATTTAAAGGCGCGCCTAAAGATGCTAGCGCGTTATTATTTTTTGGAGAAGGCCGTGAAATTCGCTAAACGGCTCACCCCGAAGTCTAGGTATTTTTAGTTAAGCACTGAATGAGGGACCCGCAATTCGCATTTTTATTTGGCGAGGCTCGTCTCGTAATTTTATTTAAGGGCAAATCCTAAAGTGGCTATGATTTTTTACATTATTTGTCTCTAAAAGATAAAAGAAAAATCTCTAATTACTTAGCATTATTTAAGAGTTACCATTTTAATTCCGGTGCTTTCCATGATTCGGGCCCAATTAATCTAAAGGGGAATGGGCCCGACTTCTTTCAGAAAGCTAGCGTTGGCCCAATCTTTCAGTCCCGACCAACGTGAGTCGAGATTGAAACAATATTCACAGTGAAACGAGTTCAGAGAAAGCTGATGAACTATTTCCAGTAAAACATAATACTGATTGGACATGGATTACCATTAATAAATTAACTAAAGTATTTAAGACCAAATGGAGATGATTATCAATTTAAACTACCAAAAATACTTATCAGTCCTAATGCGATTCCGAAACAATTGTTAATTTTGACATCACTAAACCTCTAACAGTTCATCAATTGATCAGGGCTTAAGAACAATTTCGAAATGATTAGAGTATTTTGACACCATTTCACGTTAATGGTTTTTGATCCCTGATTTTTAATCAATACATGGTGACATGAACATTCCCTAAATCAACTCAGAAGCTATCATTATCGAACACAAATGATCGAGATTTAAGACTAAACTACTGAAGCTATTGTTAAAAGTTTATCCTGCCCAAGCTTAATACAGATAATGTCTAAGTGCTGATTTTAGCTCAGTTTCCAGTTATTAATACAAATCAGGATCGAGGATTCCAAAATCATTTTCCTGTTCCAGCTATCTTCTGTTTTCCCAAAATTACACTACATGAAACGAAACCAGCTAATATGGCTAGGGAATAATTACTGCTTTGATAGTTCAATCAGTCCATTACATATACACTAGCGTAATGAATTTATCAAACCAAATCCTAAACTAACTGCAGTAAAATGAATTGACAAAATAGTAAAAGCTTCAGCAGGTATCAGGTAGCAATTGAATTTACATTTCACGAGAGAAATTACATCAAAACAGGCTCAAGTGTGTACCTGGAGTTGAATTAAAATAGAAGGAAGGAAAGGTCAGCAATAGCAAGTGTAACAATAATTTGGAGTTCAAACAGCAACACACACAACCCAGTGATTTCAGAAATACTTTAAAACCAAGCAGGACCAATCAGATCAACCCAAGACAAGTTCAGACAAACCCAATCGAACTCCAAAATGAATCCAGAAACATTTATCCCTTCAATAAACCAGACTTCAATCCAAATAAACCAAATTCACTTCTCATTTAGCCATAGTCAACTTGGACCAGTTATATCTAATACTCAAGTAACTCAAGTTGCTTTTAAATCTTAATGTCAAAACAGAAACAGAGGAACTCTAGTTACTTTGGGTTCAACGTAAGTTAAAGTGTTGAATTAAAGGCTGGAACTTGAAAGTGACTGAAGGAAAGCAATGTGACAGTATGTTTTTGAGGCTCAAACGTTTAGTGTATTCTGCTATACTCTCTTTACTAAAAAAAATCTCCAGAATTCAATTCCCCAGAAGCTCTCCCTCTCTTCTTATGTCTTTTTTTTTCAATGTCTAAAAGAACTCCTTCTTATATGTTTTTCAAACTCTTTTCTTTTCCTGATTTTAGGCAACTTGTGGACAATAAATTGACTTATTTTAGGCCTTAAAATCAGAAAGTGTTGTCTCCACTATTAGTTATCTTTTTAACTTTTCACAAACCCACTTAGGAATATCTCAATTAAGTCTACTAACATACTTTAAATATTCAGCAGCCCTTAACCAATTATTCAAGTGATTTAATTCCCCAAAATACCCCTTAAACTACCCCTGTGATTGCACCTTATCAGCTATAAACCAATCCAATTCATCAAAATCACTCAGCAATTCAAGCTAGAACTTAGATTATATCAAATAGCATCAAAGTAAATACCAATGAATCAGAATTCAATCATATCGAGCTATTAAGAACAAATTTTGACTGACACAGATACACGGGAATAATCAACTATATTCTCAATTCCAAATTAAACCTAGATTACAACGGAACACTGTAAATACATTGAATGAAAACACCGAATTCATATGCAAAGTTACGTCACAGGTGAAACACTTGGAACTAATAGTAATTTGACTAGTTTGACAAGATTTACAGCAATACATGGAAACACAAAACACAGAGTGAACAAACAAACGTTTGATCCTGAACCAAAATAAGAAAGGGGTAGAAAAAATGAATTTACTGAATGAAATTAACAGAAAAAAAGAAGAATAAAATTAAAACAAACTCAAAAAGAACAGAACTTACTCGTCACATTTAAGCTCAGGACTCCTATTGAATTCCTCTAATTTTGGTCCATTTCGACCCTATTCGTGTGTTTTTGCTGTAGAGTCCAAATAGACCCAATTCATTGGTGAGGACTCCATTTGCCTATTTTGGTTCGTCTCTGATCTAATACTTGATATGTTCGAAAAAGATTCGAGGGGAACTATTGATGGTTTAGGGACGCAGGAGGTCAGGAGGCCAACAGGTGTAGGTTTGGGGAGGGTTAGGGTTGGCGCCGCCACCAAGGAATTTTGGGGCGGCGCTAGGGTTCATGTGTAAAAATTGATATTCGACAAATCCTGGGTTTATTTGAAGGAAGCCAAGGGTGGTTTAGGGATGAGGGAGGCTGGGTGGTCACTTGGTGTAACTTTGGCGGCCATCG
>MU750446.1:4586-15153 GCA_026770625.1 Nicotiana glauca | reverse complement strand
ATATATATATATATATATATATATATATATATATATATATATATATATATATATATATATGTGTGTGTGTGTGTGTGTCATTTTGAAAGTATTCTGAGTATAAAAAATATTTAGGAAAAAATTGGGTATCAACGGCTGCCCCTCTTTACCCGGGAAGGATGAAAGAGTTATCGAGTAAAGACATGATGGCCAATTTTGACCGAAAAAGCCGATTTGCAAAGAATTTTGACCAGTATCTGGTCCCTGAGCTTCCTACATATCCCTGGTCTTACAGGAATCAGGCCATATGTAGTTCAGGATACATTGACGGAATATGCCGATGGATATCTTGAAAGGCGGACGCAATATTTATGTTGAGAAAAGCGGTTGAAATTTGATAAGGTGCGGGAACCGGAGCAGGATCGCTCCTGCTGAGCTGGATGTTGCCAACTGACGTACCTGCAATTGAGTAATACGAGCATATCATGCAGAATTTAAACGTGATGCAAGTTCCCGTTGGACCATGAATGCTGTCTTTGGACGGTTAGGATGATGTCCTCAGACCATGACGTCCTGGTCCATGAAGCGCATAATAAAGGATTTGCAGGCTATGAAATGATGTTCTCGGGCTATGAGGATGATGCCTTCGAACCATGATGCCTTTTAATAATGATATGCAAAAGATAAAACGGGGGCATCAGGCCATGACATGGCGTTCTCGGGCTATGAAAATGGTGCCTCCGAACAATGATGCCTTTGGACGATTTGGCGATCTTTCAGCCCATGAAATGCAAGAGGTGGAGATCTTTCAGCCAATGAAATGCAGAAAGTGGCGATCTTTCAGCCAATGCAAGGCATAAAATAAAAGGCGGCGATATTTCAACCGATGCTAGATTTAAACAAAGGTGGCGATATTTCAGCCGATGCAAGATGGAGACAGAGCTTAGTCTCGAAAGGCAGAAAGGTGGCCTTATGCAATGCAGAGATATGGAGACAGAGCTTAGTCTCAGAAGGTAGGAAGGTAAGCTTATACAAAATGCAGATAATGCAGATGGAGACATTGCTTAGTCTCGGAAGGCAGAAGAGTAGCCTTATGCAATGGAAAAATGTAGATGGAGACAATGCTTAGTCTCGGAAGGTAGAAAAGTAGCCTTATGCAAGAAATGCAGATGGAGACAGTGCTTAGTCTCGGAAAGCAGAAGAGTAACCTTATGCAATGCAAAAAAATGCAGATGGAGACAATGCTTAGTCTCGGGAGGCAGAAGAGTAGCCTTATGCAATGCAAAAAAATGCAGATGGAGACAATGCTTAGTCTCGGAAGGCAGAAAACTAGTCTTATGCAAAATGTAGGAATTAAAAGGGCGAATAGTGATGAAATCTCTTAGCTGGTAGATGATAGCTGATTGCATCATTGTGGCTGCTGGGGATGTTGTATGCGGATAGCACTTGTAAGTGAGTGATGATTCTGAAAGTTGTATTCCTGAAAGAGTATGAGAATAAAATCGTATGCTGATGATTTTATGTCTTGGGGTGCCTGCATTCAAAGAAAATTTGTGAGTTTTGTAAAAAGGGGGAAGGTTAGTCCGTCTTCCCGTGGACTTCGCTTGTCCTACTCGGCTCTTGCTTTCATTGGGGGTAGCGTTGCTAATAATGCAATTTTGAGAGTATCCATGCATGATTTAGTAAACTATATAATAAATAAAAATAATAATTTTCTTTTAGATGAACCGACGACTGCAATGCGGTTCAAGATATTGTAACCTCTCTCTTCGGAATTTTGAGGGTCCTCCTCAAAATTCTGTCCCAGTTTACTAGGTTGGTGTATCTGACGGCTACGTGCGATGAAGGGTTGAGAATCAACTTTAGAATTTTGAGGGTCCCCCTCAAAATTCTGTCCCAGCTTCCAATTGCAGGGGAAATGAAGATTTTATTGAATTGTGACCGAGCCCATAAGGCTGCCTACGTATCCCCTCTTAAACGGGAATCAGGTCAGACGTAGTTCAAATTATATCATAAAGAAATCATAAAGGATTACACATAATAACGCTTGACTGCATCTGAATTGATTGGTTTTGGCCAGACTTCTCCGTCCATTTCTGCAAGTATGAGGGCCCCTTCGGTTAGAACCCGATGAACCATGTACGGACCTTGCCAGTTGGGAGAGAATTTCCCTTTGGCTTCATCTTGATGCGGAAAATTTTTCTTCAACACCAGTTGTCCCGGTGTAAACTTCCTTGGCTTGACTCTTTTATTGAAAGCTCTGGACATTCTGTTCTGATACAATTGATCGTGGCAAACTGCATTCATTCTTTTCCCATCTATAAGATCCAACTGCTCGTAGCGACTCTTTACCCATTCTGCATCATCTAACTCCGCTTCTTGTATGCTTCTCAAGGAGGGAATTTCTACCTCGGTGGGAATGACCGCCTCTGTACCATAAACCAGCATATAGGGAGTTGCCCCGGTCGATATGCGGACTGTGGTACGGTATCCCAATAGAGCAAATGATAACTTCTCATGCCACTGCTTGTGCTTTTCTATCATTTTCCTTAGTATCTTCTTGATGTTTTTGTTGGCCACTTCTACAGCTCCATTATCTGAGGCTTGTAGGCTGTAGAATTCTTGTGCTTGATCTTGAAGGTTTCACACATCGCTTTCATCAGATCGCTGTTGAGATTGGAACCATTATCAGTAATGATTGATTCCGGAATTCCGAACCGACAAACAATATGGTCACGGACGAAATCCGCCACAACTTTCTTGGTCACTGCCTTATATGATGCTGCTTCAACCCGTTTGGTGAAATAATCAATTGCCACTAGAATGAACTTGTGCCCGTTTGATGCGGCAGGCTTGATAGGTCTGATGATATCCATTCCCCAAGCGGCGAACGACCATGGTGAGCTTGTTGCATTGAGCTGGTTAGGAGGCACCTTTATCATGTCTGCATGAATTTGGCAATGATGGCATTTCCGGACATACTGGATGCAATCTACCTCCATAGTCATCCAGAAATAACCGGCTCGGAGTATTTTCTTGGCTAAGACAAAACCATTCATATGCGGACCACAGGTCCCCGCATGAACTTCTTCCAACAACCTGAATGCTTCCTTTGCTTTAACACACCTTAGTAATCCCAAATCGGGAGTCCTCCTGTACAGGATTCCTCCGTTGTGAAAGAAGTGATTGGACAATCTCCATAGTGTGCGCTTTTGAGTAGTGTTGGCAAGTTCTGGGTATTCTTCTGTTGTTAAGTACTCCTTGATGTCATGGTTCCATGGTTTTCCGTCTGCTTCTTCCTCGACATGAGCACAGTAAGCTGGCTGATCATAAATCTTTACCGGGATGGGATCAATGAAATTCTTATCTGGATGTTGAATCATGGATGATAGAGTGGCCAATGCATTGGCGAACTCATTCTGAACTCTGGGAACATGCCAGAATTCTATCTTTGTAAACCTCTTCCTAAACTCCTGTACGTGATGCAAGTATGGGAGTATCTTGGAGTTCTTGGTTGGACACTCTTCTCGAACCTGATGTATCAGCAAGTCAAAATCCCCGATCAGTAGTAACTACTGAACGTTCATGTCAATGGCCAGCTTGAGCCCCAAGATGCAGGCTTCGTACTCGACCATGTTGTTGGTGCACGGGAACCTAAGTTTGGCGGACACCGGATAATGCTGACATGTTTCTGACACTGGAATTGCTCCTATGCCAACTCCTATAAAGTTTGCTGCTCCGTCGAAAAACATTCTCCATCCATCATAGGATTCTGCGATGTCTTCTCCTATGAAAGAGACCTCATCGTCGGGAAAACACATTTTTAGAGGCTCGTATTCTCCGCCCACGGGAGTTTTGGCAAGATGATATGCCAGTGCTTGTCCTTTGATTGCTTTCTGGTCAGATAGACAATATCAAATTCACTCAGCAGGAAGCATGGTCTTCTGAAAGATGTACTTCAGCGGATCCATCCTTGATATGAGATAGGTGGTATAGGCACATAAGTAATGCCTCAACTTCTCAGCTACCCAAGTAAGAGCACAACAGGTGCGTTCTAGCAGGGAATACCGGGCCTCGTATGGGGTGAACTTCTTGCTGAGATAGTAGATGGCTTGCTCTTTTCTTCCTGTTTCATCGTGTTGTCCCAAAATACAACCGAATTCCCAATCCAGTACTGCAAGGTAGAGCAATAGCGGTCTACCCGGTTCGGGCGGAACCAGAACTGGCAGCTTTGACAAGTATTCCTTGATTCTGTCGAAGGCATTTTGACAATCATCAGTCCATTTATTGGCGGCGTCCTTCTTCAACATCTTAAAGATTGGTTCATAAATGACAGTGGACTGCGCTATGAACCGGCTGATGTAATTGAGTCTCCCCGAGAAACTCATAACCTCTTTCTTGTTCTTTGGCGATGGCAATTCTTGAATGTCCTTAACCTTTGATGGATCCAGTTCTATTCCTCATCGACTTACGATGAACCCAAGCAGTTTTCCAGCAGGAACCCTGAATGCACGCTTGGCGGGATTCAGTTTCAGGTTATACCTTCTCAATCTGTTGAAGAACTTTCTTAAATCTTCCATGTGGTCAGTGGCTTTCTTGGATTTGATGATGACATCATCTACATACACCTCAATCTCTTTATGTATCATGTCATGGAAAATAGTAGTCATGGCCCCCATGTAGGTGGCCCCAGCATTCTTTAATCCAAACGACATCATTTTGTAACAATACATTCCCCACGGCATGATGAAAGCCGTTTTCTCTGCGTCTTCTTCATCCATCCATATCTGATGCTATCCGGAAAAACAATCGATGAATGACTGCAGCTCGTGCTTGGCGCAGTTGTCGACCAGGATATGTATGTTCGATAAGGGGAAGTCGTCTTTCGGACTGGCCCGATTGAGGTCCTGGTAGTCGACACAGACTCTGACCTTCCCATCCTTCTTTGGCACTGGAACAATATTGGCCAACCATGTTGGATATTCCACTACTCTGAGGACCTTGGCTTTGACTTGTTTGATGACTTCTTCCTTGATATTCAGACTCATGTCTGGCTTGAACTTTCTGAGCTTCTGCTTAACCGGCGGACACGTCGGATCTGTTGGTAGTTTGTGAGCTACAATAGATGTACTGAGACCGGTCATATCATCATATGACCAGGAAAATATGTCCTCATATTCTTTTAAGAATTCCGTGTACTCTTCCTTTTGTGACGGTGAAAGGTGAACACTGATGCGCGTTTCCTTGACATTCTCTGTATCCCCCAGGTTGACGACCTCAGTTTCGTCCAGGTTAGACTTAGGTCTATTCTCAAAGTCTTCGACCTCTTTAACGACCTCTTCTGAGTCTATATCCGTTTGTTGCGTCACCTCGTCGCATGTCCATTCGTCGGTTCATCAAGATGAGTAATAGTAATGTTGTGTAAAGTAAAGTAAATGGCAAAGAAAAAATAGTAAGAGCGAGATTTATAAGAAACTGAAATACTTTGATAAATCCCCAAATTGTTTTGAACATCGAAGCTCTTTTCAAGATTTAAAGATAATACTGAAGGGAAATCAACCAATTAAAAGTAAAAAAGAAATGCATAGTGCTTTGTTCCACCTTGCTACCCCGAAGCTTTCTGGGCCTTGGTAGTTCTGATGGACCAGTTATTGCGATGTGCCCTTCTGCTTAAGATGATCATGCCAGCATGCACGAACTAACCTTTTAGGGAGGGGAATAAAAATAAAAGTAAAAACAAAAACAAAAAAGGTAACAAGTAGTACGGATTCCGAGAAAAATATCGCAATATTTAAACACATAGTATGAGGGTATAAATTGTGTCCTAAAGTGGGTGCCTCGTTGTGCCCGAGGTAGGCCTAGCGACAAGTTGATTCGGAGAACTTATAATGCTAAATGCCTCATTTTATTGATAAAAATAAGACGAATCCCAAAACGACACTAAATTTGCAGAAAGTAAAATGTCACTAATGGCCATTGGCCTTATTACATTCAAAGCAAACAAGAAAAGAATCATATCTATTCGGTCCAAGAATGACCTTTCCCATGTTGAATGTTCTCGTTGATCAGATCCTCCAACTTTTCGCTAGCCTTGGTGACCCTCTCTTTCCATTCATTAATTTGGTTACTTGATGGGAGATTCCTCCACCAGGTCAGTAAGAGTGTGGGCGTGCTAATCATACTGAAGTTGGGGACCTTGTTCTCCATTTTCTGCAAAACAAAGTGTTAGACCCTACCCCCGCCGGACTCGACTATTTAAATCAATAATTAGCATAATGGCATTTAGTTCTCCAAATAAATACACAGAATATGGTGTTATCCGTTTGGGTTCCAGGGGAAAACAGTAGACTTTGGACAAGACTATCTTAAAGAGTCATTATGTGGACAACATAACTGACTTGACTAAGTTTTACAGTGATGTATGAACAACTAAATAGAATAAGGTTTCTATGGGGTGCTAGACCGGTACCCTAGAGCGAAAAACTCAAGAGGGAAAGGCACGTAACCATCAACTACACCCCTGATCGATTGGTTTTACCGTAAATATGCCTTTGCCAAATTTAGGGGGTAATAATATCGGAAGAGCGCAACAACTCATCAAGCGTTGCTATGGTATTTGTTTGGCACGAGTGGAATATGATGTTGAAGATGCAATTACAAAAAATGAAACAAATTGTTACGTATTTTCACGTTCATAATTATTATAATAATTGCTCAAAAATTACAACGATATTGAAGGAAAGTAGCAAATACAAAGTGTTAAAGAAAAAGGAAACAAAAAGACAAGTCAGTTTCAAATAAAGGCATTAAACAAAGAAATAAAGAAAACAGTAAAGTCACATATAACATGAAGTGGTAAAATCTGAGAGAATCCCCAGCAGAGTCGCCATGCTGTCGACGCCCCCTTTTTTCTCGCGAAATCAGGTTTACGACAATTTGGGAAGACAACTCTATTCCCGTTTGGGAATTGGGTTTTTGGAATTGAAGAGTCACCACCTAATGATTATAGTGCATTAGGACACTTTAAGAAGGGTTTGAGTTGAAGAAACAAGAGTTTGGGTAAGGGCTAGAAATTATCTCGAGGGGAAGGTGTTAGGCACCCCTCAAGATCCACTAGTGTGGTTCCCGGCCTTGTTACAATTGTGACTTTACAAATAAACAATCAAGGCTCAAATAAGGACTTGCAATTAAATTGAAACTTGTGAAAGTAATTAGAAAGAGAGAAGAGATTTGAAAGGTCTAAATAATTCTAAAGAAAGCAAACAAAGACAAACAAAGGAAAATTGGTCCTAGGTTTATGATTAATATAGATCACTTCAATGCAATACCCAGCAATCACTCCTCAAAGAGGGGTCACAAGTGATATTAGCGCATCGGTCATCATCTCCATATTTTACCCTTCCCACCCCATAAAGGTTATTTAAACGTGTGGATTGGTCACGAATGCTTATTGCGTGCTATTATCCATCCCGTCCTATAAGTCCTAGAGGGTATTTAGGACCACTATTCCTACAGGGTAAGGACTAGGATGAACTCTTAGGTTTAAAGGACAAAATGTTAAGCGACATACATAACAAGTAGGACTATACATAAAGGAACCATACAAAGGCAAATAAGAGGCTCACAGGTCTCTCACAAGTAAACATGTAATTAGCATGTCTTCAAACACATTTAAGGTCATAAAAGAACGCGAGTTTAAAGATAAGTTTCAGCAGAAGGTTTAATCACAACTGAGTGATCCGAAGAGTGTTTGACTTGCAGAAATACAACTAAGAAAACAGTTGAGTAAGTAAAGGTGAGGGAACTGTCACAACATCGTTTGGAAAAAGTAGAGATTTGAAAATACAATAGTTTAAAATAACGTGATCCTGGGCAGAAAGGTTATCCAGTAATTTAAAAACTTAATAGAGAAAGACTTAGGAAATTAGTAAGAGCATATAAAAACGAAACAGGTTTCAAAATAAAGAGAATTTCAATAAAAGAGTGGACTTCGGAGAGACGGATAAAAAACAGAGTTGGGAAAGTTAAAAGGCTGAGTAGTCTGAAACCATTAAAACAAGATCAATCAGTTTTATTATTGGGCCTAAAGATTGCGTAAGCATCGTGCGTATTGCCTACTTGTCTTAAAAAAATAGGTGAACATGCATATTAATTCCAATTTTAAAGAGAAGACGCAGTTAACCAAACTTGTGTTATTAAATAAAACAGCTGGTGAGGCGTTAAACAATTCCAACCCAAAAAAAAAAAAATCCTAAGTAACATGATATCTAATGCACATAAAGCCCCTAAAGCATGGTCTCTAAATGCAGCAGTAATTTTATAACAATTGTTTGTTGATTACTAACTGATTACAAAGTGAGTATAACTATATGAAAGTAAAGAGCCTAAAACAGGATATCTAGGTGTAAGATGCATGTCCGACACATGGCTTCTATTGCACAAATTGGTAAGTAAAGCCCTATAGACATGTTCTATACCCATTAATTAAACTAAGCATGCATAATCCCTCCCAATTTTGCTATAGTCCCAATCAGTTGTTTACAAGTTATTACAAATCGTGATAGCTGAATTACATAATGAAAAATAAAATAAGAAGTTACTCTATAGGGAGCATTCAACCAGGCCCAATCTTCTAACCTCGCTTCTTTCGAGTTTCGCAACCTTGGCCATGGTTTGGGTGCGGCAAAGCTCCCTAAGGGCCCAATGGGGGTCCTTGGCCAATACCAGCACCCCAAACACTACCAAAATGTTGAACAAGTGCAGTGTGGAATTACCAGCCTTGTGCATCAAAATTCAATGGGTACTCAAAGGTACCCAAGGAAATGCTTACACGAAAGGGGTAGAACCTAAACTCTAGGAGTAGTGAGAGTGTGATAGAATTTTTCTTTAAAGAATTTGAGTTGAAAAATAGTTTAAAAATGATCCATGTAGAACCCGTTTTGAACGAAAAACAATGGGACAGTTTTGACAAACTTAGAACAAGAATACCTCATATAGTTCCGGGTAGTAAACACAAATAAGGGAAAAAGGGAAGTGGGAACAAGTAGTTCACACCATTGCACATACACAGACACCAAGGGAAAGCATTTCAGAACGTAGACAGTCACGCCAGGTTTCAACCAAAAGGGCTCATGATCACATGCTGAGAATGTACTGGGGCTAGGGGTAGGGGAGAACATGCATTAAGCAAATCAGTAGGCATGCTGGATTAATAGAAGGATATTCACATTAACGAACTAACACAGCGGCATGTTAGTTGCAATAAGAACAACATAACCATAAGTAAAGGCATAGAAGAAACAAAATAAAGTGCAGCATGTATAAAAGCATATTGTTTTGGATGCTATAAATCAAATAGGGGGCATACCAATCGAGGATGAGATAATGTAGAGTAGTAGTGTGCAGGGAAGTGAGCAGTAGTATGCAGACCAAGCAATCAGCAATGTATAGAGTAGTAGAATAGTAGAGCAGCCCCAAAATCACTCCGTCTTGGCTTTCAGCCAACTGAGTAATCAGTAGTCAATAGGGGAAGTGAGAGAGGATATGTAGAAAACAAGAGAGAACACTGAGTATGCTTATGTGTGTAAGAGAGTTCAGAACAATGAATTTTTTGTTCCTTTTTTTTTTCATGTCCATGCTATAGATTGGGTAGGGTACTTATAGCTCTCAAATTAAGTGGAAAATAAGGTAATACATATAGAATGATTATAATTATAGAAATAATACCTATTAGAATCAATTAAAAACTCGTATTCCCTTCAATTAGGGAGATAGCTCAAACGATACAAATTGCATCAAATAAGGAAGGTGTTTGCAAGACTAATAGTACAAAAATAATTACAATTAAGGAAAGTAAAAAAAATAAATAAAAGTATATTGTGCACATAAACAGATGGATTACAGACTGATTTTGGAAACAATTGGTTCAGGAAATCACGGGCAAAAAGGAAAATCCCATGGAATCAGCACTAAGTAAGAAAAGCATCTCACAAGCAAGGAAGTGACTCAAATAAGTGAAAAACCTCCAAAGAAATCATATACAAAAAATCAGGGATTCAAAGAGTTATACAGAATCGGTAGAATATTTAGTAAATAGAAACAATTAGACCTATCTAAACACAATAGGCACAAAACCAAGAACCCTAAGTAAGAAATCACAGAATCAATGGAACGTCAGAACAAATTAACACATAGAAATTGGGAAATAACCTAGAAGATTACACAAACAAGCAGAAATACCAACGCAAACATATAGGACTCGAAGATGTAGTGATTTCGAAAGAGGTTCAGGAACCCTAGTTTTAAAAGAAGAACAAAACGTTAAAAACTTGAACAATCGTAAAGATCGAGTAGAGAGCAGTGTAGAACTCAAAAGAATAAGTTAAAAATCATTTAAAAAGACAAAACTTTAAGAAAATTCGGGTTTCGTAATAAACCAGTGAGAGGTAAGGAACCTGGCTGTGAAACTCGTCAATAATGATGCTCGTAGCACCATCGGACCATAACCCATTGGAGAAAGACTGGAGACAAGCCAGGCAAAGCTTTCGATGACCATATTGTATGGTGGAGGCTTCTGTAGTCTCGAAGA
>MU750444.1:63151-81020 GCA_026770625.1 Nicotiana glauca | reverse complement strand
CACAACCCAATTACCAAACCCGGTCGTGATGGCACCTCTCGTGAAGACAAGGCCAGCCAGACCATCTCAGAACACCACTTAAAACAGTTAATCTGTTATATAACAGTTCGAATATGAATTAATTAGTATAAATATAAGCCAATACAGCCCGACCGGGGTGTCACAAGTCACGAGCATCTAATGAGTAAGGACTCTATTATTGGGCCAACAAAATAAATATATACAAGATAAACTGGAATTTCAAGGACGAGATGCAGTGCCGCGAATGCTGGCGGTCACCTTGCTCAACTACCACAATATGGCCTTCAGTCCTGCTAATAACCCGTTACCGGGTGAACAATACCTGCAACTGCACGCAAGGTGCAGGGAGTAAAGTGAGTACTTCCAACTCAGTGATAATAATAGTGAATAACAACTGAAAGTACAAAATCCCAAAAAGGCACAAATAATGCTATCTTAAGCAGTAAACCAAATAGACAGTAGAATCCATGAAATTATAGCAACAACATTCTCTTTAAAGAAATCAATTGAACAAGAATACACAAATAAGGTCAGCCATTGTTACCTGACCGGTCAGCCATTGTTACCTGACCAAAATGTTTAAGTGTCATTGTTACCACTAGTCAGTCATTGTTACCTGACTGGTCAGTCATTGTTACCTGACCGAAACACATACAACAGTGTCATTGTTACCACTGTTCATATCAAAGGGGTACCCCGCGCTCACTGTGGGTGTGCAGACTCCGGAGGGGCTCCTTCAGCCCAAGCGCTATCAATAAGGCCTGAAAGCCTGAATAATATCAACACAAGGCCTGAAAGCCTGCTCTCAATACACTCGAGGTCTGAAAGCCTCCTCACATAACACTCGAGGCTTGAAAGCCTCCTCACATAACACTCGTCATGCCCTCACATATGGCCCTCGGCCCCAATCAGTCCAAAAATAGTCAAAAAAAATCCTCGGGCATCAGTAAAACAGTGATACTCAGCTAAAATTATAGTTAAAATATCAGTTAAAACTCCAGGTTTGAGTAAAATATAGCTGAGTTCATAAAATAATATAATTCAATCGGACTGAGTTCAAATAATATTTCAAATAGTGAGGGAAACAATGATGACAGTTCATAAAGAGTTCAAACAATCGGCAATAAGCCCCAAGTATGGCAATGAGCCCAAGTCATAATGATAACAACAAATCATTTGTAAATACGCAGTAAATACCAACAACCGGGATGGACCAAGTCACGATCCCCAATGATGCTCTACCCCACGCTCAGGTCCAGCGTGCAACTCACCTCCACACAACACTAAGATGTGCAAATTCGGGGTTTTAAACCCTCAGAATATCATCCACAAGTATTACTCACCTCGAACCGGTAAAATCTCAAGGCCGCGATGTCTTTTCCCCTCAAATTGGCCTCCACGCACATCGAAACTAGCCAAAAACAGTGCGAATACATCACAATATGCAAATGGGACAATACCCAATCGAAAACAATCGAAATATAACAAAACTCTCGAAACTAGCAAAACCCGAGCCCCGGAGCCGTTTCTCGAAAAATTATGAAACTCATGTTACCAGAATCCTCGTCTCGCCACGAGTCCGTACATATAAAATTTATTAAAATCGAAGTCCATTTGACCCCTCAAATCCCAAATTTAGAATTTTTGCACCAAGCCCTAATTTCTTACAATTTGGCTATAATTTCAGTGATTAATTCCATGTTTTAACACCATAATGACATAATCTAGGTCCAAGAGAACTTACCTGATGATACTCCACGAATTCCTCTTCAAAATCGCCCAAAATCCCTCTTTGTTCGAAGCCCCAAATGTTTTTACACTTCTGAAATTTTCAATGCACTGATCACTTAAACCCTCAGCAATTTTTGCTTCTGCGACTCATTGACCGCACCTGCGGTCCCGCTTTTGCGGTAAAACGACCGCTTATGCGGTTTCTCCTTAAACTCACAATAACCACTTTTGCGGACTCCCAACGACACCAGCGGTTCCGCTTCTGCGGTCTTTCCATTAATCTATAGGACCGCTTCTGCGGTTCCAAACTCGCACCTGCGACTCCGCTTAGGCGGACCATGTTCCGCTTTTGCGGAACTTCCCTGTTCAATCCCAAACCGCTCCTGTGCTCTATCATCCGCTTCTGCTTACCCGCTTCTGCGGTCCATTTCCGCAGAAGCAGAAATAACAGAAGGCATAAAAACTCAGACCTATAATTAACCACAATTCCTTCCGTTTAGCCATCCGAAATCACCCCGAGGCCCCCGGGACCTCAACCAAAAAACACCAACCCACTCTCAAACACCATACGAACCTGTTTCAATCATAAAAACACTATAATTAATATAAAGTTCCTCAAATATCATCAAATCAAGGCCTAAGTTTTCTTTAGACTTTCGAAACTCACATTCGATCAAAAACCCAACCAAACGACGTCCGAATGACCTGAAAATTTGCAAACATATCCAAAATCACCTAACGAAGCTACTGCAACTCTCAGAATTCCATTCCGACCCTCGGATCAAAATCTCACCTACCAACCGGAATCTGCCAAAATTCAAACTTCGCCAATTCAAGCCTAATTCTACACCGGACCTCCAAATTCAATTCTGATCGCACTCCTAAGTCACAAATCATCACCCAAAACTAGTCGAATCATCGGAAATCCATTCCGAGCCCTCTAACTCATAAGTAAACATCCGGTTGACTTTTCGATACTAACCTTCTCTTAAGGAGACTAATTGTCTCATTTCCAACCAAACTCTATCCGAATTACTTCAAATTCACCAAACACATATAATGAAACATATAAAAGCATAAAACAGGGAAAACGAGGCGGAAATACCTGAGACAACGGGTCGGGTCGTTACATTAAGTGTGGTTTACCTACCAAAATTGTATAGTCCTTAGTTGCATCTTAAAAGAAGTTTGCCATGCTAATCGGGTGAGAAGAATTGATCTATTTAATGCTCCTAGTTGCTCTTGTGTGTACTAAATGACTTTATTGATTATGTCTAATTGGTCTACTTATTGATAAGATGTAATGAAATGGAAATGAATCGAATAAGGAAGTGTGAAACAATTATGAAATAAGTCTCAAATCTTATGAACTAACTTCCTAAAGTAGAATGGCCTAAAGGTCTTGTACCCGAACTACGCCATAAGTGGCTATTTTATTTAATGCTTTGCCTTATAAATATGATCAATGTGTAATATAATTGTTGGTTGGTATCATCGTCTTTGGGAAGAGTCCCTTATGCTTGATGATTCTATCTCTGTTGGATTCGAAAATACATAATTTCTGGAATATTTGGTACATTGATATTGGTTGGTGATCTTTGGAAATAAAGGGATGAAAATGTGAAAAACCGAATACGGCCACCGTGCCAGGAATAAAGAATCTTGTGAATGGCCAAATGAGCCAAGTAAATATTGTTGTTGTTGGTGACTGGAAATACTAATTGGAATCTATAAATTGTGAATGATATTGATGTAAGAATGGTTGAGTTAATGATATATTCGTATACTTGTATTTATACTACAATTGTGTGCAATACTAAATAGAATCAAATATGTTTTTGGGACTATCTTTAGCTACACCGAGGAAGGGTGGGTCATAAGACTCATTCCTGAAACTACACGTGCCGGTTTAGGGGTGGATCGTGTTTATTCCCTTTAATTGGGATGCTCTTGGTAACATTGTAATTTGGTAATGCCAACCCACACGGCATATGTGGGAAGGCAGCTTAGCCGATCGGGCCGTGATCGGACGCCATCTCGCACCCATGGTGGTATTGTGCTGTAAGTCAACAATCTGGAAATTTGAGACCTGGGAATTCAAAAACTGGTAATTTGTAATTTGGTATATGTCTCTAAAGGGACAGCCTAGCCGATCGGGTCATGATCGGACTCCGTGCTAACAAAGTCCGTGGTAAAACTTATATCGGTGCTAGAGATCTCCCAACCAAACAAAAATTATATATATTATTTTCATAAACTAGAGGACTAACATGTTTCAAAATTGGGTGTGGAATATTGTTGATCTTGACTTACTATTTGTGGATTTTTTGCTTGTATGGATATTCTATTCTGAAATAGGACTTTTAGCCTTACATACTAGTGCTATTCGACGGCACTAACATCCCTTTTGCCGGGGGCCCTACATTCGTGTTATGATTGTAGGTGGTTCTATAGCAGGTAGTCCAGTCCTGCGGCAGTAGCACCTCCTCTACTTTTTGTCAGTTGTGTTGGTGAGCCCCACTCCATCCCGGGGTCAAGTTATGTATCTTTTGTTCATTTTTTTAATACATTTTGAGGTATAGCTGGAGCCTTGTTACCGGCATTTATCTGTTGCTCTTATCTTGTATTTAGAGGCTCCATAGACTATTGTGGGTGGTGGTTGATGTTGGGAGTCCGGGCTAGAAGTGTTGGTACTTGATAAGCATGTTTTTTATTAAATTTGTAAACTTGTAATATTTTGAAAACTAAAAGAAGCAATTAGAAAGAATGAAATGAGGGTTGCTAACGACAGATTTTCTTGTGTTTCATTAAATAGGATAATATCCCCTTTTTGTTTATGAACTAGTTTGGGTAGAAAGAAACATAGCAGGCTTACTCAGTCGGGTTTACTCGGTTGAGCGCCGGTCGCGCTCCTCGGATTTTTGGGCATGACTCTTATAATCGAATGGGTTGTCGGACATTGCGACTTTTGTCGGATTACAACATGAAAACCATATAAATAATGTCGTCATATCTTAAGTGCATGGACAATCGTAGCTAATTCGAGGTCGTGGGCCGGATAATTCCTCTCATGCTTCTTTAACTGCCTTGAAGCATACACAATTACTTTTCCATGTTGTATCTGGACACATCCTAACCTAACACCTAAGGTATCACAATACATGGCATAAAAATCTGGACCTTCTAGAAGTGTTAGAACTGGCGCTGAGGTCAACCTATTCTTAAGCTCTTGGAAACTTTTCTCACAGGCCTCTGTCCACTGAAACTTAGTCGTTTTTTGCGTCAGCATTGTTAATAGTGCTGAAAGAGAAGAAAAACCCTCTACCAACCTCCAGTAATATCATGCTAAGCATAGAAGGCTATGAATCGCTATCTGAGTGGTAAGTCTAGGCCAGGATTTCACAACCTTAATCTTCTCAGTCTCTACCTTTATACCTTTGTCGGATACAATATGCCCCAAGAATGCTACGGACTTTAACCAGAACTCACACATAGAAAACTTAGCATACTTTTATTATTGCTGAGGGTTTGAAGTACAGCTCACAAGTGATCCACATGCTCATCCTCTGAACGTGAATAAACTAGAATATCATCAATAAAGACTATAACGAACAAATCCAAATATGGCCGGAATAGGCTATTCATCAAGTCCATAAATATGGCAAGTGCATTCAACAACCCGAGGGACATAACAAGTAACTCCAAGTGGCCATATCGGGTCCTAAATGCTGTCTTGGGAATATCTTTCTCCCAAACTCCGACCTGATAGTACCCCTACCTCAAATCTGTCTTTGAAAAGCATCTAGCTCCCTGCAACTGATCAAACAAGTCATCTATCTTTGTAATGGGATACTTATTCTTAATAGTTACATTGTTCAGTTGCCTATAATCGATACACATCCTTAGCGAGCCATCTTTCTTCCGTAAAAACAGTACCAGTGCACCCCAAGGTGAGGTAATGGGTCTTTTAACTGCTCCTTCAACTCATTTAATTCGTCAAGTGCCTTTCTATATGGAGGGATTGATATTGGTTGCATTCCTGGAAGCAAATCAATGTCAAGATTAATCTCTCAATCTGGAGGAATACATGGAATTTTATCTGAAATAAATATGTGTACTCTTTGACCACTGTAATAGACTAAAGTGTAGGTATATCAGCATTCACATCTTTAACTTGCACAATATGATAAATACACCCTTTTTCGATCATTTTCCTTGCCTTCAGATAGGAAATAAACCTATTGTAACGACCCAACCAGTCATTTTGAGATTTTGCATTTTGATTGCCAGTTCTCAGGCATGACTTGCCTCGTGTGATGTATTACGACCTATGTAAATTGTTGGTTTTGGTTTTCACGGTAATCGGAATAAATTTGGAGGAACAGTTCTCAGTTTGTAGCTTTAAATTTGAAAGGTTTGACCAAGATTTGACTTGTTTGTATATGACCTAAGATTGGAGCTTTTATGATTTGGTTAGCTGCATTAAGTGATCTGGGACTTAGGATCGTGATCGGAATGCATTTTGAAAGTCCGTGGAAGGTTTAGGCTTGAACTGGCAAAATAGAGATTTTGGCGTTTTCCGGTTGATAGTTGCGATTTAGATATAGAGGTCGGAATGAAATTCCAAAAGTTGCAGTGGTTCCGTTATGTCATTTGGGATGTGTGTGCAAAATTTTCGGTCATTCGGACGTGGTTTGGTTGTGTTTTTTATCAAAAGCGTATTTCGGAAGATTTTGGGATTCTTAGGCTTGAATCTGATGCAAAATTGGTGTTTTAATGTTTTTTTGAGTGTTCCAAATGTTGGAACAAGTTTGAATAATGTTATGGGATATTTTGGCATATTTGGTTGAGGTCCCGAGGGCCTCAGGTGAGTTTCTGGTGGTCAATCGGATTATTTGAAGTTGGAAAAATTGCAGAAAATTGCTGGTCTTGGCTTTACTTCTGTTGTAGGCCTTTCCTTTTCACAATCGCGTAGAGTTATTTCATGGTCCATCCTGGTTTCTTTTCGCATTCGCGTAATAAGGGATGCGATCACGTATGTTTATGCTTTTGTGAATCGCGATCGCATAGTTGTAAGGCTTTGGGCATCGCGTGAGGATATACGCATTCACGTAGAGCGAATTATGTGTTGTGCTTCGCGATCGCAATGGGTTTTCCATGCTCGCGATTAAGTAAAAATGAGAGTTGGGCAGAATGTTTTAAATGCTCATTTCCGCAAATTTGAGGCAAAGTTCCTCCATTGTTAGTCAATTTTGAAGCTTTTGGAAGAGGATTTTTAGAGGGATTCAATGGGAATCACCTAGAGGTAAGATTCTTGGACTAAAAACTCAATTATTATGTGAATTCCACCTAGAAAATCATGAAAGCTAAGCCTAAAATTGAAGAATTAGAGCTTGAGAAATTGGACTACTGATTCGGGATTTGAAGGACCATTTGGGGTCAGATTTGAGAACTTTTGATATGTATGAATTCGTGGGGAGTTAAGGAATCTTAGGATGTGAAAATTTTTGAGTTTCGAGAAGTGGGCCCGGGGCTCGGGTTTTGCTAATTTCAGGATTTTTGGTATTTTCCGATTGTTTTTGCTTGGGCTTTGTTCCCTTAGCATATTTTGACATATTCGTTCTGATTTTGGATAGATTTGATGCATGTGGAGGCCGATTAGAGGGGCAAAGGCATCGCGAGGTAAAGATTTAGCAGGTTCGAAGTGAATAATGATTGTAAATGATGCTCTGAGGGTTTGAAACCCCGAATGGCACATTGTAGTACTATGTTTAGTTGAGGCACACGCTTGATGACAAGCATGGGG
The DNA here is from genome assembly GCA_026770625.1 of Nicotiana glauca. Classification (NCBI taxonomy): domain Eukaryota; kingdom Viridiplantae; phylum Streptophyta; class Magnoliopsida; order Solanales; family Solanaceae; genus Nicotiana; species Nicotiana glauca. The sequence goes on along the minus strand of MU750444.1, from coordinate 73,462 downwards.
TTGTGTACTATTGGGGATTTAGACTTGGTCCGTTCTGATTGATGATTTTACTATGTATTTGACTGAAACTAAATTGCTTCGTGCAAATTATTTGAACCCTTCGGGAATTTTTATTACTATTTCCTTACTAGATTGACTTATTAATTGAACTCAGTCATGTTATTTTGCATTGTTTTACTACTCAACCATTTTTACTCAGTTTTTAGACTTAAATAATGTTTTGGGATGAGAAATACTATTTTACTAATGCCCGAAGGGCTTGTGAGTTTTTTTGACTGAGTAAGGCCGAGGGCCTAGTTGTGAGGAAACACTGATACTGATTCGAGGCCGAGGGTCTGAGATACGTACGCCATGAGGTGGCTTGTTGATATTGTGTATGAGGGCGAGGGCCTGAAATACATGCGCCACGAGGTGGCTTGATTGATATGAGGCCGAGGGCCTAGATTTGATGCCATGAGGTGGCTTGTGATTGCGCTTCGGCCTTAGGGGCCCCTCTCGGAGTCTGTAGACCCCTAGTAACGGGTACCCATTGTGATGTCAGATATAGTCCGAGGTGCTGATATTGTACTATGTGATAGCCCGAGGGGCTGGTATTGTTCTATGTGATTGCCCGAGGGGCTGTTACAGTTCTATGTAATAGCTCGAGGGCTGGTATGGTTCTGAGATATTGCCCGAGGGGTGGAGTTTTTGACATTATTCCTGAGGGGCGAATCTTATGTGTATCTTTCATATTTACTTATCATTTTACCTGTTAAACTATGGTATTTGTGCCCGAGGGGTCTATGCTTGTCTACAATAATTGCTTTGCATTCATTTTCATAATTGTTGAAAAGTCCTTTTCAAAAGAAGTTTGAACTGAGCTAAGATGTTTTTATAAGATTTCACAGCTTCATTGTTTTTTTTTTTAAATGGTTTTATACTGCTTTTATAGGGCATGTTCACATGCATTATGTGATTTCTTAGTGCTCAATTGTTATTTACCTTTATTACTTACTGAGTTGGAGTACTCACTTTACTCCCTGCACATTGTGTACAGATTCAGGTATTTCTGAACCCGGTAGCGGGTACTGGTTGATTAGAGGCAGAGTCACCGGAGATTGGCAAGGTATCTGCTGGCATCCGCAACACTGCTTTTCTCCCTCTGTATTTCATTTTTCTGTACTCAGTACACTCAGACTTGTTAGTTATAGTTAGACACTAGTAGATATTCGTGACTTGTGACACCCCGATGTCAGGCTATATTTATTTTCGCAGTGTTCACTTAAACTCATGTTATGCAATATCTAATTTATTAAAAATTCATTAAATTGACTCATTTAAATTATTGAGTTGAATTGGGAATTGTGTCAGCTTGCCTTGTCTTCACGAGAGGCACCATCACGACTAAGTCTCATTTGGGGTCGTGACAAGTTGGTGTCACAACCTAGGTTACATAGGTCTCACAAGTCATGATCAGGTTTAGTAGAATCTCGTGGATCGGTACAGAGACGTCTGTATTTATCCTCGAGAGGTTGCAGAACCTTTGGGAAAGACTTCACATTCTTGGAATTCTTATCTTGCGTCCTTGATTTGGCTTGAAAAGTAACACTTTGAATTCCTTCCACGTGTTTGTGTGTGCGCATGAGCGCTCAGTATCATATGTGCATTGATGGCTTGTGATTCCCGATCGAGAGGCGAGATGTAATCACTGTGAGTGGTGTTGGACTAGTCTGGAAGACATGAGGCTGGACATTTGCCTATGGCTTGAGCACCGACGTGCTGATTGTGTGAGCACGTATTTTTGAACTTATATGTTCAGTAGTGTCCCTGTTAGTGGAAGTGACGGCTGGATGGCTTTTTGATGAGTATGTTAGTACTGCAAGATGTATCCATATGATTTGGAAGTGACGAGAAGGGTCTGCTAATTATGGAAGAACTATTAGGTGCTTGAAGTCCATCTTGATTCGAGGTATAGCCCGAGTTATCGGCATATGGAGAATCTTTCCATGTTTCTAGTTAGGAGTGAAGTAAATTTCATGTTGCAGTATGATTTCAAACTCGGGAACATTAAGTGACTGCGTAATACTTGTAACGGTGGAAGGTATACAGAAATGTTTGTTGAAATAAAGCAGGTGGGTTATCTCCTGCGAAATGTTCTGAGGTTGTGTGATCCTTATGTGTCTATTAGGATATCTTATTTACTAGTGAAATATAAATATGCAAATTTGAATTTTAGGTCATTTAAGAGAGTGGGCTTGACTGTTGCAAGGATAAATGCGAGATTTGAAAAAGATTCAAGGTACCAGATGATCTGTGTTTCACGAGCTTATGAAGGATTGAGTTAAATCTCACTATGGTATTATGGCATCAATAGTGTATAAGAGTTATAAATTATTGGGTGTATCTTGATATATGGCTTCGAGTCAAGTGGGGGAGTCTGTAGTTGGTTAGGCGATTCCACGGATCGGTGCTTTGTTGGTTCCAGTTTGAGGCGTGTTGGTGAGTCAGTTATGGCTTACAGAGATTGAGGTTGAGAATTGCTCGAGTGAAGGAAAAGTTTAACAAGGGTTATAATATGCTCCACGGGTGTATGAGAATCACGTGATGTCTTGAGTCATTATTTGTAATAGATACTTGGTGCGTAGAGCAGGAAATTGCTTGGTTGTAACGGAATGATGTGACCTTCTGTGGTGTTAGAGTGCTAATGAGGCACAGGTGGTTCTGTCATTTGATCAGGGTAATTGCAGTTTGAATAGAGTGAATGACTCTCGAGAATGGTTCTAATGTGTTCAAGATTCTACATGTAATAATTGGGTATCTTAAAGTTGTATTTGTAATTAAAAAATGAGTTTTCATTGGAAGAGGTTAAGACTTGTGGTATTTCTATGTTAGTTAAGGGATTCTATGTATCAGTACCAAGAAGGTAAAGGTAACGGATTTAGATTTGCAGGAAGTTCTTCAGAGTAACGTATTTTGGAATGTGGTACTTTTGGGAATGTTTAAGAGAGTATTTGGCGGCTTATAGGTCTTAGACAGTGTGGCTTTATGCTTGGGTCTCATGTGGTAAGCCTGGGTTGAGGAATTGTGGTGCTACAGCAAGAGGGAATATCAAGTTGAAGATGAATCAGAAGGAAATTTAGATAGATGGAGTAGCTTGGTAGTATACTGGACCGGTATCGTAAAGATATAAGTATTTCCTTGTGTGTGTTTGAGGTAATGAGTTCTTACATGTATTTTGCGGCAAAGCTCTTAGGTTTTGATGGATTGCTTAGCTTGTTCGAGTTAGAAGGATTCAGTTCTGGCAGGTCCGATTTGTGCAAGGGGAACTCGGGAGTTCTCGATGGTTTTTTACCGCGGTTTGGAGATGTATATTTTCTATGGGCATGCAGAGTATGAGATATATAGTGATTTTCTTCTAGATGGGACAAATGGAAAGTTCTTGACTGGTTTAGTACGTAGATGTTTATGGCTCGGAAGGGAGATGAAGTTCTCATGTTATCCTAGGAAGGTATGGTATATTTGGTATGTTATGGGGGATTGAGATTTGCATGTGTAACGTTACGGTTAAGTTATGAATGGTAAGATATAAAATTCTTAGGCAGCACGGGCAGTGTTAGGTGATTAGAGAAATGAGCTTCAGATGATTACGGGGATCTTCAGATGATTAAGGGAATGGTATTGCTAATCGGAGTGATTTGACGAGGGTATATGTTTCAGAAAAGGCAATGTGGTTAAGTTGATGGTACTTCAGTAGTACTGTGGTGCTTTCTTATTAGATCGACTGCTAATATTCGAGTTTGCCTGATGGCACAGAGAAATTTAGAATATCTTTCGTGGAATGATTGGGTATTTGAGGTGTGGTATGCATTCGGGCGGCGGAATCGGGATCAGGTATGGTGACTTGTCTGCTATTGGAGACCGGGAGTTCTCATGTTCAGGCTATATTGTGGTTGTGGGTCGCATGTATTGACACTATCTAGTGACTATCAGGGTCTGAAGAGCCAAATGGATCTTTTGTTCTTGGTATGTGGGATTTGGATGTGATATTGAGTTTAGACTGGTTGTCTCCGTGTTGTGTCATTCTGAAATTTTGCCCTAAGGCAACACTATTGGCTATGCCGAAAATTCCACGAATTGAGTGGCAAGGTCAGTAGGATTATGCCCTAGTGGAATGGTTTTATATTTCGAAGACCCAGCGGATGGCTGGGAAGTATTGTCTTTCTTATTTGAGCTTTCGTGATAGATGTCAGTGTAGAGGCTTCTACCATTGATTCAGTTCCGGTGGTGAGGGACTTTTCGGATATGTTTCTTGTGGCTGGGCACGTCGCCGGGTAGGGTTTTTGATTTCGGTATTGATTTGACGTTGGGCACTATTTCGTATGGCACCGGCGGAGTTATAGGAGTGGAAGGAGCAGCTTCAGGATTTTCTTGATAAAGAGTTCGTTGGCAGGCCAATATGGATCCGTGTTCCAGTATGGGCTATGTCCTATCGGGTTTGTGTGGTATATGTTATTTGTTTTACCATGGTTGTAATGATTTGCTTTGTTTCCAGGCATCAAATTGTGCGTGGTTGTCGATTTCGAGCATAGTGACTTGAGGTGTTCCATATGGAGCAGTGTTTGGATAGGATTGTGCATTAAAGCGAAGCAATATGGAGATATGACCTTGTGGCTTAGATTCACGTGTACTATTTCTATGATGTGAGATGGGTTCTCAGCCTTGTATTGTGATAGTTCTGGTGAGCTGGAGGGACAGCTCTTTCATTAGAGTCATTTTCATGATTTGAGTATGTTCAGACCGTTCTTTGTTGGTGCGCGTATTATGCTAGTTGTGGCTTAGGCCTGTATTGAGGTGTCATGTCACCAAAGTAGTATGTTGGACAAGAAGAGTGGAATCATTAATGAATACGAATGGATTCGATTTCAGCATGTTTGGAGGATAATATCAAGGTTCAACTCGGAAAAATTATTATGGTAATTGCTAAGGAGAAGTGGCTTCATGAATGGTTGATCAGAGAAATGGTTATGGCTTACTGTGTGTTTTAGTTATCATTGGCGGTATATATATATATATATATATATATATATATATATATATATATATATATATATATATATATATATATATATATATATAAGTGTTGGAATGAAACTTTAGTTGATAAGAGGTTTTCTATCAGTATTCGGGTGTTGTGTGCATCTGCTGTGAATGGGATTTATACATGTGTTTGAGTTATATGGTATATCATATAATTGCACCTGAGGTTACAGGCATGGGTTATTAGAGCTGGTTCAGGACTATTTAGAGTATAGGTGTGAGGTTTTGATCGTATTGATGGTTTCAAAAGTGAGAATGTGGTTCTATGGTTTATGGGCTAGATTGGATTGTGTAATTTTAGTTACAATGTGTTGTCGGACCTATACGAGATAGGGTGACGTGGGATCACCCCCAGGTATATGCATGGTAAGGTTATTCAACAATTGGTTGGCTTTAGGAACAACTATGGGCACGTTCGAGGACGAACGTATGTTTAAGTGGGGCAGAATGTAACGCCCGACCGATCGTTTTGAACTTTTGTACTTTGATCGCCAGTTCTCAAGCATGACTTTCCCCGTGCAATTTATTACGACCTATGTAAATTGTTGGTTTTGGTTTTCAGGTTAATCGGAATGAATTTGGAGGAACAGTTCCATTTCGTAGCTTTAAATTTGTAAGGTTTCACTTGTTTGTATATGAGCTCAGATCGGAGTTTTTATGATTTGGTTAGCTGCATTAGGTGATTTGGGACTTATGAGGGTGATCGGAATGCATTTTTGAAGTACGTGCAAGTTTTAGGCTGGAATTGGCGAAATTGAGATGTCCGCATTTTTCGATGGATAGGTGAGATTTTGAAATAGAGGTCGGAATGAAATTCAAAAAGTTGCAAAAGTTCCATTGTGTCATTTGGGATGTGTGTGCAAAATTTCAGGTCATTCGGACGTAGTTTGGTTGGGTTTTGTATCAAAAGCGTATTTCGGAAGATTTTAGGATTCTTAAGCTTGAATCCGGTGCAAATTTGGTGTTTTAATGTTGTCTTGAGCATTCCGAAGGTTGGAACGAGTTTTAATAATGTTATGGGATATGTTGGCGTGTTTGTTTGAGGTCTTGACGGCCTCGGGTGAGTTTCGGGTTGTCAATAGCATCATTTGAAGTTGGAAAAATTGCAGAAAATTGCAGGTTTTCGCTTCAGTTTTGTTGCAGGTCTTTCCTCTTTGCGATCGCGTGAGGAGGTTCACGATCGCATGGAGTTATTTTAGGGGGCATCCAGGTTTCTCTTCAGGTTTGCGTAGTTAGGGTTGTGATCACGTAAGTTCGCGATCGAATAGTTGTAAGGCTTTGGGCATCGTGTTCGCGTGAGGATATACGCAATCACGTAGAGTGAATTATAGGCTGTGCTTCGCGATCGCGATGGGTTTTTCACGATCGAGATTAAGTAAAAATGAGAACTTCACAGAATGTTTTAAAAGCTCATTTCCACGAAGTTGAGGCTAAGTTCCCCAATTGTTAGTGGATTTTAAAGCTTTTGGAAGAGGATTGAAGAGGTATTCAAGGGGAATCACCCGGAGTAAAGATTCTTGGACTAAAACTCGATTATTATGTGAATTCCACCTAGAAAATCATGAAAGCTAAGCCTAAAATTGAAGAACTACAGCTTGAGAAATTGGACTTTTGATTTGGAATTTGAAGGACCAATTGGGGTCGGATTTGAGAACTTTGGATATGTATGAACTCGTGGGGAGATACGAAATCTTATGATGTGAAATTTTTTGAGTTTTGAGAAGTGGGCCCGGGTCTCGGGTTTTGCTAATTTTAGGATTTTGGTATATTTCGATTGTTTTCGCTTGATCTTTGTTCCTTTAGCATATTGTGATGTATTCGTTCTGATTTTTGATATATTTGACATGCATGGAGGCCGATTCGAGGGGCAAAGGCATCGCGAGCTATAGATTTAGCCGGTTTGAGGGGAGTAATGATTGTAAATGATACTCTGAGAGTTTGAAACCCCAGATTGCACATTGTAGTGCTATATTGAGGTGAGGCACATGCTATGAGGAGCGTGGGGTCGTGAACTTATAGGGATTGTGACTAGGTCTTTCCCGATTGATGATTTTACTGCGTATTTAACTGAAACTAAATTGTTATCATCATAATTTGGGTTGATTGACATATTTGTGCTTCGTGCCAACTATTTGAACCTTTAGGGGATTTTAATTACTATTTCCTTACTGGTTTGACTTATTAATTGAGCTCGGTCATGTTATATTCCCCTGTTTTACTACTCAACCATTTTTACTCAATTTTGAGACTTAAATGATATTTTAAATGATGTTTTGGGCTAATAAATAATGTTTTACTAATGCCTGAGGGGCTTGTGAGTAATTTTTACTGAGTAAGGTCGAGGGCTTAGCTGTGATGAAACACTGATACTGATTCCAGGTCGAGGGCTTGAGATACGTATGCCACGAGGTGGCTTGTTGATATTTTTTATGAGGCCGAGGGCCACAGATACATACGCCACGAGGTGGCTTGATTGATATGACGTCGGGGGCCTAGATTTGATGCCACAAGGTGGCTTGTGATTGCGCTTGGGCCTAAGGGGCCCCTCACATAGTATGTACACCCCTAGTGAGCGCGAGTACCCATTGTGATGTAAGATATAGCCCGAGGGGTTGATATTGTACTATGTGATAGCCCAAAGGGCTGGTATTGTTCTATGTGATTGCCCGAGGGGCTGGTATCGTTCTATGTGATAGCCCGAGGTGCTGGTATAGTTCCGAGATATTTCTCGAGGGGCGGAGTTGTTGACATTATCCCGAGGGGCGAATCTATATGTGTATCTTTCATATTTACTTATCATTTTACCTGTTAAACTATGGTATTTATGCCCGTGGGACGGATTTTCTATGCTTATCTGCACTAACTGCTTTGCATTCATTTGCATAACTGTTGAAAAGTCATTTTCAAAAGAAGTTTGAACTGAGTTAAGATGGTTTTAAGAGATTTCACAGCTTCATTGCTTTTCTTAAATGGTTTTATACGGCTTCTATACAGCATATGATATGCTTTACGTTATTTCTTACTGCTCAGTTGTTACTTACTTTAATTACTCACTGTGTTGGAGTACTCACTTTACTCCCTGCACTTTGTGTGCAGATTTAGGCATTTCTAAAACCATTAGCGGGTATTGGTTTATCAGAGGCAGAGTCATCGGACATTAGCAAGGTAGCTGTCGGCGTCTGCAGCACTTCTTTACTCCCTATGTATTTCATTTATCTGTACTCAATACACTCAGACTTGTTAGTTGTAGTTAGACCCTAGTATATGCTCGTGACTTGTGACACCCCGACATCAGGCTGTATTTATTTTCGTACTGTTCACTTAAATTCATGTTATGCAATATCTGATTAATTTAAAAGACATTAAATTGACCCATTTAAATTATTGAGTTGAATTGGGAATTGTGTCGACTGGCCTTGTCTTCACGAGAGGTGCCATTACGACCGAGTCTGGTTAGGGGTCGTGAAACCTATATCTGGGTGTCAATGTATTACCTACCCATTCAAGGAGTGGCTCACTCAAAAAATGAAATCTAGCTGTCTTTGCTCGACAATCAACTGTGGCATAACAAGCTGCCAACCAGTCCATGCCCATGATAGCATCAAAATCTAACATCTCTAGCTCAACTAGGTTGATTGAGGTCTGACGACCACAAACTGATATCATACAACCTCGGTAAACGCATCTAGTGATAATCGATTCTCCGACCACTGTAGATACCCCAAAAGGATCACTTAGTATTTCAGGCACTATACCAAATTTCCGTGTGACAAATTGGGTAATACATATTAAAGTAGATCTGGGGTCTATCAAGGCATAAACATAGTGAGAACAAATGGTCAACATACTTGTCACAACGTTTGGTGAGGACTCAGTAATGTCAACCTGCTAGCGCATAGATATGATTCTGGCTACCACCTGAACTAGACCCTCTACCTCATGCTCGACCTCTCCTAGCCGAAGATTGAGACCCGCACCCCGAAGGAAGCACGGACATAGTTTATCATGTTGTTGAATTTTTTGGTTGTGCCATACCCCCTGAATCTCTATTCGGGCCCCGGATGTCCACATGTATAACAAGCATCAGAACCAGCTCGGCATTGGTCCAAGTGTCCTCTACCATTGTCACCTCCTTTTTACCATCCGAAGGAAAGTATAAGGTAGTTTTTTCAATTAAAGTGATAGAAATCCATATGGGATTACTTATTTAATTTTTCAGAGTCGCCACTAGGAATATTTATGGAGTCCCAAGTTACAGGTTTATTTCAAATCCCAAATCGATGAGAATTTTTACTCTATTTAAAAGTCTGCAAACCAAAAATTCTAGATAAGGAATTCTGTTAACCCGGAAGAAGGTGTTAGGTGTTCCCATGTTCTGTGGTTCTAGCACGGTCTCTTAAATTATTAATATTGGCACATTATATGATTTACTACATGTTTTAAATCTATTGTGCATTTTTATAACTTTTAGAAATCGCTTTTACTTTTTTAGGATAATTCAACGTTATTTAAAACACGTCTTAAACTAAACTACATGAAGTGCACCCGCGGTTCGCGACACGTTTTATTTAGAATTGTTGAGAATTGAAGTTGGATCATATGAAATGTACAGCCGAATTTTAGTTATTATAAATCACAACTACGTCACGGGAACCGTACCTGTATCTATGATGAATTATTTAATTAACACACCTAAAGTAACTACGAAGATTCTATTTTTAACAATAATATTTGTGAGGGCCATGGATTTTTTAATTTATTTATGTCACACCTCAAACCCTTTTCTATAGGTGTTAGCTCTTGATCAAATTTTATAAGGGCCATGAATAGTAGGTTTTGCTTGATATGGCACACCTCAACTTATTATCCTTTTTAGAGGAAAGTTACACCTAATTACAAGGGCTAAGTCTAAATTAATCTTTTTGGGAAGGGATTTTGGCTTGGGCTTAATTAAATTAGGAAAATAGTTCATCTTTAAAAGGAGCTGCAACTGGGTCTTAGACTTGGCCCAACAGATAAGGAGCTTGAAAACTATTTTCTTTATTGGGAATTTAAACAAGTTCTTGCCCACATTTGGCCAATATCAGGCGGGCCCAGTTAATATATTTTTTTGGTTGGACCTATCCACCCTTACATCTAATCCCGACTCATGTATTTATAACGAATAAAAATGAAATCAATTGAGCTTTAAAATAAGACCAGAAATATAAAGCGTAATTCTAGTTCAACCATTGA
>MU750444.1:20246-48276 GCA_026770625.1 Nicotiana glauca | reverse complement strand
GTCTTAACATCCGCACCTCTTCACTCAACCCATTATCCCGTTCATCCACTTGTTGTCGGGTACCGGTACTAACCACCTCAATTCTATTGTTGTTTGCCATTGCCTTTTGTTGTCGAGAAGAATTACCACTTTTGAAACCACAAACCAACCACCTTTCTGGAATGACAACATGAAACCATCATGTTAGCGTAAAGGCATTGATTTTTCCTTTTCTTTCTTTGTTTTCCGCTATTTTCTTTTTTTTTTTGCCTTTTTGTGGTTTTTCCTTCTTTTTTTCTTTTGGTTATGGTCGAATCCTACGTGGATTGCCTACGTATTATGACCCCGCATGAATCAAACCGAGCGTAGTTCTTGCAAATTAATGCAAACTAAAGAGATAATTTTTTGGGAATTTTCAAATTTTCACTAATGATTATTGCGATTACACCACTATTAGTCTAATCTAGGAGTACATCGAAACTTCAAATCCTGGGACCCGTGGGGCATCACTCGGCATCGCCACAGGCTTCCGCAAGACTGAGAATGTTTCAATGTCAACTGAGACTATTTTTTAACAACAGCTGGCCATGTAATGACTTATTTTGGCAAATGGGCTATTTTTTGCAAAATTTCGTTTAAGAGGATACACACTCGATGATCAAAATTTCTCATCCTGGACCCCGTGGGGCATCATTCAGCATCGCCACAGGCCGGCGCAAGACTGAGAAAGTTTTAATGTCATTTGTGACTATTTTAACAAAACTGGCCATATAATGGCTTATTTGACAAAATGGTTATTTTTATAAAACGTTTAGATGACCAAACTTGATTTTGCGGATACGGCCTTTCAACACTTCCGAAAAGGAGATTTTAAGGCTATGCCCGCAAACCGTTTTAAATATACTCATGGTGGCTATTCTTGCAAAACGGCCTTCCGGCGTCCTTTTGAGGGACATTCGGCTTATTTTAAACAAGAATGACATCACCCGTCTTATTTATAACAAAATTTTAATTTGACATTTTTTGGCTATTTTTGCAAAAGGGGTAGTTGGACCCGATGAGGGTTGCCTACGTATCTCACATGTGGTGAGAATCAAACCAGCGTAGTTCGGGTCGATTAATAAACTATTCTAAAACAAGACTCCCCCTTTTTTCATTTCTATTTTTGGCGAAAGCAAATAACAAAATTATTTTCAAAGCAATATTCTTTTCATTTTCATTTCTTATTGGCAAAACAAACTATTTTCTTTTTTTCTATTTTTGAAAACAAGACAAAATAACGACTTTTTTCATTTTTATTTTCAATAGACAAATAAACAACCTATATTTTTTCAAACTAAAATAAGGACTTTTTTTTATATTTTTCCTTTGCTTTTAGTAAAAGAAACTATTAAAAATCAAACATTTTCATTTCGGCAGAGTTTCGATAGTATTTGGACATCGGTTTTCTAAAACTAATTAATTCTTTACACTGCAGGCCCGAGAAAAATAAATGCAACACGTAAAATGCATCATGGTGGTCTTTTCATATTTGATTACCTGTCCTAGACGGACCCAACCCTTGTATTGAGTCCCCTAAGTCATACGTGATGCAAATAAACGTCCCTATTCTAAGTTCAAAACCTGGTTATATGTTCTACACTGTGTACCCGAGCGGACAAGTCGAGTCGAGGAGGGGGCTACGTACCAGGAACCAAAAGGCCATCCGGCTTAGTAACTTGTCCGGCCTCTTTCTTATTTCAGGGTATGACACTAACAGAATAGGGAGTCTCAACCAGTAAGCACATCCCCGGAGGTGAGAAGAGAAGGGTTTCGGCACAGTTTATATACAGTTCAAATAATATCAAAGTGGTAAACATTTAGCACATTAAGCATGAAACATGTAGGAAAATTAGATATAACCAAATATAACAATTTATTTAAGCTCGAATTCTGAACTCTAACAAAATGTTCTGGGTTCTTATCCCCAGCAGAGTCGCCAGAGCTATCACACCTCCTTTTTCGAAGAGCTTTACTACACCCCGGGGAAGGGTATAATAAAAAAGGAGTTTTTCCACTTAAAGGACAATCGAAACGGGATTCATTATTAAGATTCAGAGTCGCCACTTGGGAGATTAATGGTTTCCCAAGTCACCGGTTGAATCCCGAACTGAGGAAAATATGACTCTGTTAACAGTCCGCGAACCAGAAATCCGAGTAAGGAATTCTGTTAACCCGGGAGAAGGTGTTAGGCATTCCCGAATTCCGTGGCTCTACCACGGTCGCTCAACTGTTGTATTTGATTTTATCTGATTTCAAAACATGTTCTAACTTATGTGCTTCTTATTAGTAACCCGCTTTTATTTTTTATTTTAATAAGAATTGTAACGTCATGAGAATGCGTCTCGAACCACGTCGCACCAGTGCACCCGTGGTTGTCAACATATTTCAACTCCGTTGAGATTTGGATTTGGGTCGCATCAATGCACACCCGAGTTTAAGAAATGTAATTTAATTAAAGTCGCGCTTATAGAGTCTAACATATTATTATTTTTTGGTAAGGCCGTGAAATTTGCTAAACAACCCTCCCAAATTCTAAATATTTTGATATAGCAATTATTGAGGGCCCTGCATTTTGAGATTTTGCTTGACGTGGCGCACCTCGATTTACTTTGAAAGAATGTATTCAACTAAGCCAAACACGGATGTTCCTAATTATTTTCCTAAATTTGATATTATTACCAAGAGCTACGGAGATTAATTATGACATATGGGTAAGCCTCAAACTGATTTAATCATAATTAAACATCTTCCAAAATCTAACAAATCACAGTCATGTTACCATGAATGAAGTAAAACAAATGCTAACTAACACTCAAAATAACGCCACTTAATATTACTACTGCATGAAACACTTTTCATCAAACAAACTTTTTATGAAATAGTTGGTAATTAACTCCATGTGTATCAAACTATTCACTTAATCAGATAATTAAAATTGAATATCAAACAATAGGAAACGCACAACATCACACTTTCAACAAAAGATGGCGAAGTAGCTTCAACTAGGCTTTAACCATGTAACAGAATATTTAACAAAACGTTCGGGTCAAATAATTAACCCACATCTTGAATGTATTAAACAGATATCAACAGTTAGAGCCAAAATCAGAACAAGGAACGGACTTTGAATGGCGATAGATGAAAACCTCAAACGGAAAAATGAAGTGCTTCGTCGGAGTCTCAACGAAACTCGACCAAACTTCTTTGAACTCAGCTACAACGGACACCTCAACTAAATTAAACACAATCCCTCTTTTAATTTCTATCCCATTTTATTTTGGTACGTGACTGTGTGTGTGCGTGTTCCGACGAGCTGAGTTAAGGGCGACGAAGAAGAAAAGATCCGCTGGTTAATGGATGAAGAAACAGGAACGGATGAGAGCTTTCTTCTTCGCTGGTTTTCTTTTGTTTTAAGGATGATGATGAAGCTTCTTAGTGTTGCTTTGGTGAAGTTGCAACCGTGTGTGTCTGTGTTTTTCCGGCGGCTGTGAGGCGAGGGACAGCGGCTACTCGATGTTCTCTCAGAATCAGAGAATGAAAATATATGATTCCCTCTCCCTTTCCAGGCGTCTGTTTTGTGTCCAGCCCTTCAGCCTTTTTCTATATTTTTTGGGTGTATCTCTTAGGTTTTTAGTAGTGTATATTGTGTGTGTATTTATAGTGATCGGGTGGGGAGTAATTTTGGGGGAAAAATATTTTGGGGAAGGTTTTGGGGGAAAAATATTTTAGGCTTTTCAAATGTTTGGCCAATTTGAATTTAAGACCATGCCTTTTCACTTCCCTCTTCTTTTTATTGTTCTTTTCTTTTTTTAATTAATTAAAAACCTAAACTAAATTCCTAAATTAATTCAAATTATAAAATTAAGCTAATTATCTAACTATGTAAAAATGATCATTTTTTGTTATTTTTTTATTAATAGCACAATTAACTCAATGTAATTAATTCTTACATGCAAATTAAACCTAAGGTGTCATGAAATTAAAATGTGACACTTTTTTTTATGGTTTTTCTATAATTTTTAAAAATATTAAAAATGCATGTAATGCAAATTAATAAATAAAAACACCTAAAAATCGATTAAATTTTTAGGAGTTATTTTCATGTAGGGCAAAAATCACGTGCTCACAAAACTGTGATTTCATTGTTGCTGCTGAACTTTCTACTTGCTGAGCTCCTTATTACAACGAAATAAAAGATGGAAATCTAACTAGCTAAACTATCAACTGTGAGTTTCAAGATTCCTCTCTCTAATCCTTCGAGAGCTTGATTTTGAGTCTTGGTTAGTTCTTCCCGCAGACTCTGACCTGAACCTTGATGATCATTAACTGCGGCTACTGATTCATTCTTCTTCAGCTTTTTGGATCAAGGCGGGACTTGGAAAGATTGTGACTTCAATCACATCTTGAGCAGTCCACATCTTTTCTCCTCTTTCACATTTTAAGTTCAACTTCTTTCTTTGTTCTTCCTTTCTTTTATTTTGGGTTGACACTTCTTCTCTTGGTAATCTCATACCTTGTGTCTCACAGTAAAAACCTGTTTAGGCATCAAAGCAAACAAACGAAAGAACTTTTCTGCCCCAGTTTTCATTAGGAAAATTTTGTGAGTTATTTTTAACAAAAATCTGAAATAATTCCTTATTGAAAGCAATAAAATTAGAAATGTGTATCCTTGGGAAAAAGATATTAGACAGTGCAGCCCTATATCTATACTAAAATCAACTAGGGAGTGGAGACCCTATGTTGGAAAAGTGACTAGGGAGTAGAGACTTTATGTCTAAAATAAAATCAACTAGGGAGTGAGGACCCTATGTTGGAAAAGTATACTAGGGTGTGGAGACCCTATGTCTAAAATAACTTCAAACAGGGAGTGGAGACCCTATGTTGGAAACGCGACTAGGGAATGGACACCCTACATTCGAAAAGCAGACAAAGGAGTGGAGACCCTATGCCTAAAATAAACTCGACTAGGGAGTAGAGACCCTATGTTGGATAAACGACTAGGGAGTGGAGACCCTATGTCTAAAATAAATTAAACGAGAGAGTGGAGACCGTATGTTGGAAAAGGGACGAGGGAGTGGAGACCCTATGACAAAGATAAAATCAACTAGGGAGTGGACACCCTATGTTGTAAAAACGACCAGGGAGTAGAGACCCTATGTCTAAAAATAAACTCAACTAGGGAGTGGAGACCCTATGTTAGAAAAATAGACTAGGAATGGAGACCATATACCTAAAACAAACTCAACTAGGGAGTTGAGACCTTCTGTTGGAAAAACGACTAGGGTGTGGAGACCCCATGTCAAAAACAATCTAAACTAGGGAGTGGAGATCCTATGTTGTAAAAGTGACTAGGGAGTGGACTTTATGTCTACGATAAAATCAAATAGGGGGTGGAGACCCTATGTTGGAAAAGCAGACTAGGGAGTGAAGACCCTATTCCTAAAATAAACTCAACTAGGGAGTAGAGACCTTATATTGGAAAAATGACTAGGGGATGGAGACCCTATATCTAAAATAAATTCAACTAGGGAGTAGAGACCCGATGTTCAACCTGAGCTACCATGTTGTTTATTATTATTATTATTACTATTATTATTATTATTATTATTATTATTATTTCTAGCATGAGTAAATGCGTGAAAGAATTTTGGAGGGGACTTCCATTTATGGATTGTTGCTGCAAAGTTGTTTCTAGCCGTAGCGCAGTCTCTTTGGTTGCACCTGCTTCTTGCAAGGTTGCTTTGGATTGCACCTGTTTCATGTTTTCAAACAAGGAACAACGGTTAGTTTGAAACGGTGGTTGATTTTGTGGCATTGATTGTTCTTATCTTCTAATGAAAACCTCTATTGCTCGTTGGCTTTCTGGAGATCGATCTCTCTTCTAAAACCAAGAATTTTGACCTTCCAAACTTTCATACGATGGTTCAACCCGCGAGGGGCTTTGGCCTTTTCATCTTATTTCACCTTTATGGGCATTTGACTTTAGATTTCTTTCCTTTTCCATAATTTTAACTTTGAAACATCAGCCAACATATCCAGTCGAGATCGACTTGATGCACCTGATGAGGCTGGGTGCTTTTCCTTGAATTAGCTTTTGTTAAATAGAACTCTGTAACACCAATCTTGCCATTTTGGATTTTCATTAGTTTCGGGTAAGGGCTAAACCGAAATGGATTCAAAGAAAATTAAACAAAGGAAATGATAACAAATTTTATAAGAAGTGCCCCTTTCGGGGGGAAGGAAAAAGGACTTATCTAGAGTGTATACACACTTCAATAAACATGACATGCTTCTTGTACTGGATACTCGATCGGTGCAACCATCCAATTTCTCACAAACCCCTCATAACTCGTGTCTTAAAACCGAGAAAACTTTCTTACAAACCCCTATTTTCAATCAATGGCTCCCTTTGTGAGTATTTGCCAATTGACCTCTCTTATTTCTCTTCTTACAGTTTCCTTATAGTGCTCTTTGTGACTTTTCACTAACAAGACTCTCTCGTTTTTCATTTTCTTTGCTTACCATCGTCTTACGGTGCCCGCACGGATTTTCACCAACAAGACTCTCTCATTTTATTTCTCTCATTTTGATTTCATCAGATCAAATTAGTTGCATTCTCCGATCCTTAAACATTCTCAATAATTGATTGGAAGGACTTGAATAGAATTTGGGTAAAAATAATTTGGTTTGAATTAAAACTTTGGAACCATCCAGGCAGGATCATCGTCGAACCATTACAACATCTATCCCAGTTTCACTTTTGGGGAAATTTGGATTTTTTTTTGTGTGACCTAGAGAGAGGCTGCCTACGTATCCTTTTAGAATGAAGTCGAACGTTGTTCAGAAAATCTTTGTTTTTGTTTTTGATTAGGCAAAGGATTGGAGTGTTTGGGGTAGCGAGAACGAAATTCTTCGTCATCCCAATCGGATAATATTGGTATCGCAGAAGGGTTAAACGTAATACCTTTTGACCGCGTATGCATTTACAGATATTTTAGGATCATTTCCTTCAATGTATCCCAAGTATAATGCCTCTTTCGGCGATAATTTTCTTATAATATATAATTTCCAGTTTAGGGAAAACTTTCCTTTTGCTTCCTTGTGATGCGGGAGGATATGTCTCAAAACGAGTTGCCCCACTTCAAAGTTCCTAGGCCTCACTTTCTTGTTGTAAGCATGGGTCATTCTTTGTTGATACAACTGCCCGTGGCAAATTGCATCCATTCACTTTTCATCAATTAGGGTTAACTGTTCTAAATGGGTTTTGATCCACTCAATATCCCCAATAGCATCTTCAACGATGATTCAGAGAGATGGAATTTCAACCTCTGTAGGTATTACGGCTTCAGTGACATAAACTAGTAGATAGGGTGTTGCTCCGACTGATATGTGCACAGTTGTGCGATATCCCAACAATGCAAATGGCAACTTTTCATGCCATTGTCTCGAGCTTTAAATCACCAATCTAAGAATCTTCTTGATGTTCTTGTTTGCTGCTTCAACAACACCATTAGCTTTGCATCGATAAGGCGTGGAATTCTGATGCGTGATCTTAAATTTCTTATATATCTCCCTCATCAAGTGACTATTCAAATTTGAAGCATTGTCCGTAATGATAGTAGTAGGAATACTCAAACAGCAGATGATGTTGGCATGCACGAAGTCTAACACTACTTTCTTAGTGACGGCTTTGAGAGTGACTGATTCAAGCCATTTTGTGATGTAGTAAATGGAAACCAATATGAATCTTTGCCCATTTGAAGTTTTTGGCTCGATTGGCCCAATGACATCCGTACCCCAAGCAACGAACGGCCATGGTGGTGACATCGGATGTAGTTCTATAGGTGGTGCATGAATCAGGTCAGCATGTACCTGACACTGATGACAATTTCGTACAAAATTGAAGCAATCTTTTTCCATAGTCATCCAGTAATAGCCTGCTCGAAGGATTTTCTTTTCCAGGATGTATCCATTCATATGGGGTACAAACACTCATGTGTGTACTTTATTCATGATTCTTCCGTCCTCTTGCCATCCACACATCTTAACAGGTTGAGATCTGGAGTCATTTTCTACAAGACATTGCCGCTCAAGAAGAAACCGCTGGCAAGCCTTCTAATGGTTATCTTTTGGTCTCCATTGTCTTGCTCAGGATATTCCTTTGTTTTTAGAAATCTCTTGATATCATGATATCGTGGAGGAACATTTGGTTCCGCCTTAACCAAATTGCAATAACCATGCCTTTCTTGGATTTAGATTTCCAACGGCTCAATGTGGACATTGCTTGGTTATGGCAACATCGAGTCCAAAGTAGCGAGTGCATCGTCGAACTCATTGTGAAACCGAGGAATGTATGTGAATTCAACTAACTTGAACCATTTGCTAAGATCTTCCACATGTTTCCTGTATGGAATAAGCTTGACATCCCAAGTTTCCTATTCACCATGAGCTTGTCGGATAATCGATTCCGAATCTCCCAATAATTAACAATTCTTACACATCTTGGTCGATTACCATGGTCATACCTATAATGAAGGCTTCATACTCGGTAGTGTTGTTGGTGCAAAAAAAATCAAAGCCGTGTTGTGGCCGGATAGAGCTGACCAGTAGGTGAGATCAAGATTGCCCCAATCCTGACACCTTTTTGCGTCAACAACTCCACCAAAGAACATTTTCCAATCATTTGTGTCTTCTGAAATTACCTCAACTAAATTTCATTGTCGTGCAGGTGACATATACTATGTCAAACTCAGTGAGCAGGATTTGCCATTTTGCTAACCTCCTTGTGGGCATCGGCTTTTGGAATATGCACTTGAAAGGGTCCAGCCTAGTGATGAGATAAGTGGCGTAGGCCAATAAGTAATGTCTAAGCTTCTGAGCGACCCAAGTAAGGTGACAGCAAGTCCTTTCCAACAAAGTGTATTTGGCTTTGTAGCTAGTGAACTTTTGATCAAATAGTATATTGCCTTCTCTTTCTTCTTGGTCACATCATGTTGCCCGAGGACACATCTAAATGAATTCTCCAAGACTGTCAAATACAAAAACAAAGGCCTCCCAGGTTTTGGTGGGACCAAGACTGGCGGATTCGACAGATATTCATTGATTTTGTCGAAAGCTTCTTGACACTCATCTGTCCATTTAATCGCTGCATCTCTCTTTAACAGCTTAAACATGGGCTCACATATGGATGTCAACTGAGCAATGAACCGGTTAATGTAATTCAAACATCCCAATAGACTCATAACCTCTTTCTTAATTCTCAGAGGGGGAAAATCCCGAATAGACTTTATCTTTGTTGGATCTAGCTCGATGCCCTCCAACCGACTATGAATCCCAAGAGTTTCCAGTACGGAACTCCTAATGCACATTTGGCTGGATTTACCTTCAAGTCATATTTACGCAGAAAGTCAAAGAACTTTCTCAGATCCTGAAAATGGTCGTCCTGCGTTCTGGATTTAATGATCATATCGTCCACATGCACCTCGATTTCTTGTTGCATCCTGTCATGAAAGATGACAGTCATAGCCCTCATGTAAGTTGGCCCAACATTCTTCAAACCAAAAGGCATGACCCTACAATAACAGGTGCCTCAGGGTATTGTGAAGTCTATCTTTTTCGTGTCTTTTTCATCCATCAAGGCCTAATGACATCCAGCATAACAATCCATGGAAGATTGTATCTCATGTTTGGCATAATTGTCAATAGGGATGTGGATGTTTAGAAAAGGGAAGTTTTCTTTGGTACTTGCTTTGTTCAGATCCCGATAGTCAACACACACTTGAGTTATCCCATCTTTCTTTGGTACGGGAACCACATTAGCCAGCCATGTGGTGTATCGGACCACTCGGATCACCCATTCCTTCAACTGTTTGGTAACCTCTTCTTTGTTCATGTCACTAATATCAATTTTGAACTTCCTCTATTTTTGCTGGACAGGGGAATAATCGGGGTAAGTCGGTAACTTGTGGACCACCAAATCCACACTTAATCCTAGCATATCATCGTAGGACCAAGCAAACACATCTTTGAATTCGAACAAAAGTTAGATCAATGCGTCCCTAGTTATTTCATCTGTGTGAATGATTATCATGGCTTCTTGGACCTCTTCAAAACTACCCAAATTAATCGGCTCCATTTCATTTAAGTTTGGCTTAGGTTTATTCTCGAATTGTTCCAGCTCTCAGTTTATTTCCCTAAAATCCTCATCTTTATCATATTTCGGTTCTTGTTTTATTATTTCACAATTAGACATCATGCTATTATCTGAGCGTAAAGTCCACAAGCATATCATGTTATTTAAGTCTGCATTATTAGAACTGGAAGGAAGAAATAAGAAAAGTAACAAAAATCAGAAAGAATAAAGAAAGAGATTCATAAAGGATGAAATATTAATTTCATTTCATTGAATTTGAAGATAGCAGGGTTTGCATTGGAATTTTAAAGAAAATAAACTAAAAGAACATTCGAGTTACACCCTAAAATAACTCAAAATGCAGAAAAGGTGGCAAGATTGGACTACCGGGATTCCCGACTGACTGGGAACGAAGTAGCCTTCCAATTTTGCAGCTTGGCTCGGGCCACATAAATTGCAACTCAATAGTGCTCGAGCCTTCACCAGGCTAGACCATGTGAGCTTCATTTAACATTTGCCTCAAGGCTCCACATATGTCCTCAATTTCCTCATATGTGAAGGCCTCATATTCTTTTTCTTCGGTGTACTTGGGCTTGACGAATGTTTTGTAAAGATGTGGGACCGGCTGAGGTAGAACCCAACCATTGC
Organism: Nicotiana glauca; assembly: GCA_026770625.1. NCBI lineage: Eukaryota > Viridiplantae > Streptophyta > Magnoliopsida > Solanales > Solanaceae > Nicotiana > Nicotiana glauca. Next base: position 37,475 of record MU750444.1, on the reverse strand, counting down.
TCTTTCGTTCATTTGCCCATGTCACAACAATTTCTGTGGTGTGAAAACCCACACCGAAGAACTTCTTGCTGGTAGCTAAAGTTATAGGTTCTGTGATACCTTCCAATGATGCCCCAAGTCCCTTCCCAGGCTTATAACCATGCTTGATCATTTTAGTAGCGACCATGATGGATGCATTTGAAAGAAAGGGTTGAGGACACAGGCTTCCCTCCTCACATTGATCTGCGACCACCATCTCAAAAGCCCGATAGACTATGTGCTCGCTACCTTCTCCAGCTTCGAGACATAAGACTGACAGGTCCCAGTAAATTGATTTCTCGTCTTCTCCATGAACCATAATTTCTTGATCTTCATATTCAAACTTCACTATTTGATGGAGGGTGGAAGGTACGGCCCCCGCAGCATAAATCCAAGACCTTCCTCAGAGAAAATTATAGGAAGTATCTATGTCCAATACCTAAAACGTCACTTTCAAATCCACAGGAAGGATAGTCAAGATCAAATAAATCTTCACTATTGTGTCCCTCTTGATGCAATCAAAAGCACGCACACAAACATTATTAGGCCTGATCCTCTCAGTGCCAATTTCCATTCTTTGCAAAGTTGAGAGAGGGCATATGTCAACCCCTGATCCGCTATTCACCATGACTTTTTTTACGTAGTACCCTTCACACTTAACTATCAGATGAAGAGCTTTTTGTGGCTAGTCCCTTCCGGGGGCAAATCATTCTTGCTAAATGAAATCTGGTTGACTGCGAAGAATCTTTCTACCATCCTTTCCAGTTGATCCACAGTGGTCTCAATCGGAACATAGGCTTCATTAAGGGTCTTTATTAGTACTTTTTTATGCTTAGTTGAGCGTATCACCAGACACAAAAGAGAGACCTAAGCGGGAGACTTCCAGAGTTGGTCAATTACCTCGTAATCCGAAGTTTTCATTTTTCAAAAGAGTTCCTCGACTTCTTCGGGATTGACTGGCTTTTAAGCGGAAAACACTTTTGTTTGGCATTGTTCACTTCTTCCAGATTAAGGTACTTCCCATATGGTTTGGTTTCATTTACTTACCCTGTGATTTCTTTTCCTTTGTAAGTCACTGTTGCTCTGTTGTAATTCTAAGGGACGGCAGTGGGATCCTTCATGTGCTTCTGTGGTTCGCAGCTGATAGCTACAGGCTCATTCAGCCTTGGTGAAATTACCGGCCCTCGCGCCACATAAGTCCCTTTTGGTACGTATATCTTAGGTCCCTTGTTTAGCTCGAACCTCCTGGGGGGACTTAAAAGCAATTGATCTTTCCTGGAAGCCCGGGGAACATAAAGAATGGCATCCTTAGGGGGTACTGCCCCTATTTTGGTTTCCACCGTCTTTTCTACACTTTAAGGGACAAAGTTACGCTTCTTCTACCCCTTATCTTTCTTTTCAGCCGCCTTTGGCATCTTTTCAACATCGATGATGGCAATGATAGCTTTCAGAGATAGGTCAAACTCCTTATCTTCACAAATCATCCCAATAATTGGCCCGTTGTTGTGAGTCGGCAGAGGGTTATTGGTCACACTGAGGATCCCTTCATCTTTCAACACTACCCTCTTTTGCTCTATTAATTTTTTGATTGCCCTTTTGAGTCCAACGGTCTTCAGTATCATGCCCTTCCACTCCTGAATGGTAAGCACATTGAGTACCGTGTCAATAGGAGAGCGACTCTGGGATTTGCTTGGTTTGAGGTACGGGTTCTGACAAACCCATTTGGACAAGTTTAGGGAAAAGTCTAGAGTATGATTCACCAATAGGCATGAAGTTTTTCTTCTAGGTGGTTCCTGAGCATGGGCATTGTATGGAAAATTATTTTGAAGGGGACGGGGATTATATGGATCTTGGTGAGAAGGGTTATTTCTAGGAGGTGGTGCTCGGTTTTGGTTAAACTATTATTGTGGTCGAGCAAATGGCTAGGCGTTCATCACTGCATAAGGCCGAGGAGCCATAGCATAGGCCACATCCTGATGAGGATAGTAATGTTGTGGGGTTCTTAGAGGGAAGTAACCTCTAGGGGGACGAGGGTTTCTCATACTTAAAGACGCCATCACTACCTCTTCTCTCTTCTTTTTGTTTTCTACACCACCTGATCCGCTTTGGATTGCTTGGTACATAGATCTTATGGTAGATTGGCTTAATATGCGACCTGTTTTTCGACTATTTTCAACTATGTCACCAATCTTGATAGCCTCAGCAAACGGCTTTCCCATTGCAGACGTCATATTCTGAAAATAGTCTGACTCTTGGGCTTGTAGAAAAACACTGACCATTTCAGTCTCATCCATCGGGGTCTTGACCCTAGCCGCTTGTTCACGCCATTTAACAACATATTCTTGGAAACTTTTCGATGACTTCTTTTTTAGATTTGATAGGGAATTTCTATCGGGAGCTATGTCTATGTTGTACTGAAACAGCTTGACAAAATCTGGAGCCAAATCGTCCCATATATGCCAGCGAGATATCTCTTGATCCATATACCACCCAGATGCAATACCCACTAGACTCTCTCCGAAATATGCCATTAGAAGCTCTTCTTTTCCACCTGCCTCTCTTAATTGATTGCAATACCTCTTGAGGTGGGCTATGGGCTTCCCGTGCCCATCATACTTTTCGAACTTGGGTTTCTTAGAACCAAGAGGCAGGTGAACATGTGGGAACATGCATACATCAGCGTAGGATACGCTCTTTTGCCTACTTAATCCTTGTATGTTCTTGAGGCTCTGTTCCATGCTCCTCATTTTTTGGGTGATTTCCTCTTTCTCGGGGTTCTTTGTAAACTTCTCTTGTCTCGCGGTAAAATCGTACCGGGGTTGTTGGGGGTTAGAATTTTTGGTGAAATAGGTAGGGTCTGGTGGAAAAGATGGTACTTGAAAAGTGAAGGATGATGGATCAAAGCTTGGCCGGGGGAAAGTGGGTTGTGCTGTGTCCGAGGTTGGTGGTACGATGAATATGTTAGAGGCCACTCCCGAAATCACTTGGGACGGACCTCAGAAGGTGTTCCGGTGAAGTGAGCTGAGATGGTGGGGTATCCAAGTTAAGTATTCGGGTAACTTATTGGGACATTGGAATTTCCACTTGCTCTGGGAAGTAGCTCGGGGAAACCACGTATGGCACTTTGCAGCTCTCTACTGTTGGACCAAGCATCCTACATTTGCAAGACGCGGAGGCGCAGTGCCCTATTCTCTTCAATAGGCGCTGACTCTGAGGTTGGGATAACCAATAGCGGGCTATCCTATAGGATGGGAATTGTTGGTTGATGACCTTTTGATGACTTTTCTACACCGCCCTTGGATCTTGTAACGTAAGGGTGCGAAGCCAGGTTACCACAAAACCAACCACCTTAGAACAGAACCTATACTCAATAGTGACACAACAAACCGGTTAGTTTGAAGCAATTAACACATAGGGAATCTCATATTGGGGGTGTGATGCACCTATACAGTTAAAGGTGTTTCTACATTTTTTGCAATGATTGCATGTCTCATCCCGGGCTTTGCTTATCTCCCTGATCTTTCTCTTCCTCTGTTTTGATTCTCTCTTGTTTTCGTTCTCTTTTTCTTGTTTTCTCTCTTTTCTTCTTTTCCTTTTTTCCTTTGGGTTTTCTCTTTTTGCCATTTTTCTTTTATTTGAGTTATTTTAAAACCATTACCAGATCCGATGGGGATTACCTACGTATCACGATATTACGTTAATCAGATCATCATGTAGTTCAAATAAATACATTAAATAAACAAACAAAATTATGGTTTTTTCTTTAAATTTCATTAAAAATAAAAACTCCTCATCTTTTATATTACAAATGACATCATTATACTTTTCTAGGAATTGAAAAAACAAAATCGAAATAGACTCTAAAACATTTTAAATACAGACTCAAAACAAAAATCAAGAATACATATGTGCTTCTACTCCAGGGGCCCATGGGACATCAGTCGGTCTCACCATGGGCCTATGCGAAAGATCCCCTTGGAGAAAATCCATGTCATTCATTATTTTGCGAACAAAGGTCATCACTGCAGTGAAGAAGGTGGTTCTAGTCAAGTCTTCACATTCATGGCATTTCGTAATGATGTAGTGAGCAATTGCTCTAACCCTTTCCCTGATGATACCCGTCTCTTGGAGGAAGCGTCTGATTTGTTGAGACCTATCTTCTAACACTTGGGTGTCATGATGGCTTTGGCCCTCCAGCTATTGCATATCTTCCTCTGGTTGTGATAATAAGGCATAACAATGTTTCCTCTCTATTTTAAAGCTCTTTGTTTGTTTGGACATCTCATTCTCGAGGGTGGTTAGCTTTTCCTTCAAGTTTTCTGACTTCTCCATCATATTTCCTTTTCAATTGTCCGACAAACTCTGCTCGTCCTTCTGTGTTGTTCGCCAATTGTGCTTGGGCTCTTGCCAGACTACCCTCGCACTTTTCCAAATCATCCTCGTACTCAGATATTTTCCTCCTAAGACCATTTATGAGTCATTCGTCCATTAGGCTCCTTTCCTAATTCTCAGCAACTGTCTTCATTTTTCGGATCTGGGCTCGAAGGGCTTTGTTTTCTTGAGTCAACTTCTTCTTCTCCCCTTCATCAGCAGCAGCCTGTACACTATTGTCAAATTTAAGATCTTGGATCTGCCCATCCAATTTGCTTATTGTGGCTCTGTAGCTTGTCTCTTTTGTTAACCAATCCAATTGCTACTGGGGCCCATCAGTAAATTATTGGACATGGGGTCTTTTAGCAGGCTGTTCGGGCTCTTGATGGACTTGAACCCTTTTACCGTACCATGTTGTGTAGTTAGGCTCTAACTTGCCTTTGGACAGATTCCGTAGCCGAGTCTTTCGCTCTAAGAACCTACACTGATTCCAAATTTGGCAAACCTTGCCTTCCGGGAACACAGCTTTTGGACCTAGTTCGATTACCTGTCGACTCAGATCTTCATCATGTGGGATAGTTTTGTACCTGCCTAGCTGGCACATAACCCTGTGTGGAGCATATGGTTGAATGCTCCGAAGACCCATTAATAGAAGAAAACATACCTCGGCAGACATGTAAATGACCTTAGTGACTAGGAGCCAACTGAAATTCCACTCAATTTTGCTTAAAGCCAGAGAACTCAAATGTGCGAACCATACCTTCGTACCTTCCGGAAACTCATGACCTACCACACAATTTTCATGTTCTTCAATGCAGTTTAGACCGGTCATACCATAGTTCATGTATCCCAGATGATGGCAAAAGTGTTCTTCCATCCAAAGCTGTAGAAGCATGTTACAACCCTCAAAGAATTTTCCACTCACTCGGCAAACGGTTAGAGATCGATAAATCTCCGCTAGGATCATTGGTACAATGCTGCCATTAGCCTTTTTAGTCATGAAGTCGGCTATTCCCACGAGCCCCAACTCTAAATTTTCGTCCTTTCTTCGGTGGATTAAGATACCCAGGAATGCCACTATAAAAGCCAATCTTGGATGTGCTTCCCATTTACTTTTGTTCCCTAAATGAGTTAGGCCAGTAACGAGGGTCTCAAAACCATGGGGATCCCCGTAACATCTATACAAGAAATAGAATGTGCAAAATCCCTCAGCCAAATTTCCATCTTTAACTTCCCGACTGATACTTAGAAGGTCCACAAACTTATGAGGAGTCACCGCTCTAGGTGACACTGGGTAACAATTTCTGAGATTCCCACTAAGACCAGCATAGCCCGCTATTTCCCCAAACGCAGGGGTTAGCTAAAAATCAGAAAAATGGAACGCATTATGTGTTGGCTCCCAAAAAGGTATCAAAGCCTCAATTATATCTAACCTCGGCTTAACCTTCAAAAGACCAATGAGACCGCACAAAGATTTTATCACGGTCTCTCTGCTGACTTTTCCTAAATCATTCCGTCATATATGAAGCTCTAACAGGATTTTCTCGACGACTATGAAGGGTTCACATTCAATAGTGCTCATCTTGCACATTGATTTAAAATGATTATAAGATCATGACTTATTTTGAATCAAGAGAAAGTTATTAATTTTTCAAAATTGCAATTCAAAATAAAAACACCTTTGCAGATACGACCCTTCAGCACCTTGGAAAAGAAGATTTTAGAGATGTGTTTGCTAATCGACCAAAAAATTGAAAAAGGACCCTAAGTGGCTATTCTTGCAAAAACAACATTTCAGCGCCCTTTTAGGGACATTTTGACTATTTAGACAAGAACGGCATCACCTAATTTTATGTATGACAGAATAACAACATTTCTTATTTTTGGATTATTTTTGCGAAAATAGAGTTGGACCCAGTGAGAGTTGCGTACGTATCCCACATCTTATGAGAATCAAACGTTGCGTAGTTCAGGCAGTTTTTACATAATAAAAAGACATGAAATATTTTGAAATCCTTTTCCCTTATCTGTTTTTTTCAAAATTTTTGATAGAGTTTCGGTAAATTTTGGACACCAGATTTTCTGAAGACGGGTAATTATCTCTCTCGTACCACAATTTGATTTTTTCAAAATTTTTTTTATTCTAAAAGTCGGTGAACATGCAATCCGAAGCAAATAAATATATAAGTAGCAAGTAAAATGCATCTGGATGGTCTTTTTAATTTCGGGTACACCTGTCCTAGACGGACCCAACCCTTGTATTAAGTCCCCAAAATCAAATACACGTGATGGAAACAAACATTCCTACTAGGGATCCGACATGAGGTTATGTTATACTATGTTTAAAACCGTGGGTGTATTGTTCTAGACCTTATTTACTCAAGCGGACAACTCAAGCTGGGGGGCAGCGTACTGGGAATACAGAAGCTTCAGCGGCTTTGCAACTTATCCGAACCTCGTTCTAAAATTTGGATATGATTCTAACAAAAAATAATTTACACAAAGTTCACACTTCCCAGATGATTTAGAAGACTCAAAGAGAGGAGGGTTCCATAAAAGTTTTATATACAATTCAAGCAATATCGAAGAAGTAAAGAGCAACATTTAGAACACTAGGTTCAAACATGTAAAATCAGATAATAAATAAATCCAACTATAATAGTTATTCTAAGCTCGAATTCTTGAATCCTTAACCAAAGTTCTGGGTTTTGATCCGCAGCAGAGTCGCCAGAGCTGTCACATCTTCTTTTTTACCACTCGACGGGAAATATAAGGGAGTTTTTTCAATTAAAGTAACATAAATCGATATGGGATTATTTATTTCATTTTTTAGAGTCACCACTTGTAATATTTATGGTGTCCCAAGTCACTGATTTATTTTAAATTCCAAATCGAGGAGAATTTTGATTTATTTTAAAGTCTGAGAACTAGAAATTCTAGATAAGGAATTCTGTTAGCACGGTCGCTTAAACTATTAATATTGGCCTATTATCTGATTTACTACATGTTTTAAACCTATTGTGCATTTTTACAACTTTTAAAAACCTCTTTTACTTTTCTACGAAAATTCAACATTTTTTAAAACACGTGTTAAGCCACGCTACATGAAATGCACCCGCAGTTTACGACACGTTTTAATTAACATTGTTGAGAATTGAATTTGAGTCATATGAATGGTACACCTGGATTTTAGTTATTATAAATCACAACTACGTCACGGGAACCATACCCGTAGCTATGATGAATTATTTAATTAACGCGTCTAAAGAAACTACGAAGATTCTATTTTTAATAGAAACATTTGTGGGGGCCATGGCTGATTTAATTTATTTATGGCACACCTCAAACCCTTTTCTATAAGTGTCAGCTCTTGATCTAATTTTATGAGGGCCATGAATTATTGGTTTTCTTGATATGGCACACTTCAACTTATTACCCTTTTTAGAGGAAAGTTCTACCTCATTAAAAGGGCTAAGTCTAAATTAATCTTTTGGGAAGGGATTTTGGCTTGGGCTTAATTAGGAAAATAGTTCAGCTTTAAAAGGAGCTGCTTCTGGGCCTATGACTTAGACCATTAGAGAAGGAGATTGAAAGTTATTGCCTTTATTGGGAATTTAAATAAGCTCTTGCCCACATTGGGCCAGTATCAGCGGGCCAAGTTACTATATTTTTCTGGCTGGGCCTATCCACCCATACCTCTAACCGCTATACACGTATTTGTAATTATTATAAATGAAATCAACTGAGCTTTAAAATAAGACCAGAAATATACAATGTAATTCTAGTTCAACCATTGACTACACAGTATGCAACAAAACATATATTTATAATATATCTGACAAAGAACATTTGAATATACCAAATTCTTATGCTTATGGCTCAGGCCCAATGATCAAAACCCAGGTTCATTTGGGGGTAATTTTCCATTTTTGGGCTTACTCACAGCTTCTGCCCATTTGAATTTGAGGATAACCCTTTACCATTATGGATTTGGCCCAAGGCCTGTTCCACTACACCTATGATAATGGAATGACAAAATAAACATACTCCTAAAGCTATTGTTCTAATCCTTGACTACATTACATTGAAGGTTGATTCATTACAACAACCCAAATAAAATAAGAAAGAAGTTTTTCCAGAAGTCCAAAGCATGTTACACAAGAGACTATTAATACATAAACTACTGTCGACGCCCCCCCTTTTTTTCTCGCAGAATCGGGTTCACGACATTCGGGAAGACAACTTTATTCCCACTTTGGTAATTGGATTTTAGATTTTGAAGATTCTCCACCTAATGATTATAGTGCATTAGGACACTTTAAGAACAATTAAAGATGAAAACCAGAGTTAGGTAAGGGCTTGAAATTATCCCGAGGGGAAGGTGTTAGTGTAACGACCCGACCTGTCGTCTTAGGTATCTCCGCCCCATTTTACGCTTCTATATGCTTCATTATATGTGTTTGGTGAATTTGAAGTAATTCGGGTAGAGATTGGTTGGAAATGAGACAATTAGTCTCCTTAAGAGAAGGTTAGTTTGGAAAAGTCAACCGAATGTTGACTTGTGAGTTAGAGGGCTCAAAATTGAATTCCGATGATTCGGTTAGCTCCGGGTGATGATTGAAGGGTTAGGAGCGCAATCGGAAGTAATTTTGGAGGTCCGGTGAAGAATTTAGCCTATTTTGGCGAAGTTAGTATTTTGGCAAATTCTGGTTGATAGGTGAGATTTTGATCCGAGGGTCGGAATGGAATTCCGAGAGTTGCTATAGCTTCGTTATGTCATTTTGGACTTGACTGCAAAATTTCAGGTCATTCAGATGTCGTTTGGTTGGGTTTTTGATTGAAAGTGCATTTCGGAAGTTTTTAAAGAACTTAGGCTTGAATCCGATGAGAATTGATGATTTTGATGTTAACAATAGTGTTTTGATGATTTGAACAAGTTTGAATAAGGTTGTTGGATGTGTTGGTGCTTTTGGTTGAGGTCCCGGGGGCCTCAGGGTGATTTCGGGTTGTTAAACGGAGAATTTTGAGTTTGGCTTCAGGTTTGGATTTGCCGGTTCTGTTGTTTCCGCATCTGCGGAAAAGGGACCGCATAAGCGGTTTTGCAGATACGGCTATGGGGCCGCAGAAGCGGTCCTGGGTGACTTGAAGGAAAATCGCAAATGCGGTAAGAAGGCCGCAGAAGCGGTATCGCTTTTGCGAAAAATGGACCGCAGAAGCGGTCCTGGGCAAAATGAAGGAAACCGCAAATGCGAAAAAATACCGCAGAAGCGGAAGTCGTATAAGCGACATTTGTATCGCAGAAGCAGAAATAGGCCTGGGCAGAAAGGTTTTAAAGTGTCATTTTGTTCCGCGAGTTAAGCTATTTTCCTCCATATTTGAACGAGCTTGGGAGCATTTGTCGAGGGTTTTGAAGAGCTTCGATTGGGAATCGATTGGAGGTAAGTTTTATGAGTTAAATACATCATTTCATTGAAGAATCATCCTTGAAATTCATGAAAATATAGCCAAATTGTAAGAAATTAGGGCTTGAAGTAAAAATTCTAAATTTGGGATTTTAGGGGCCATTTGTGGTCCGATTTGGGTGTTCTTGGTATGTAAGAACTCATAGCGAGACGAGGATTCCGGAAATGTGAATTTTGTAATTTTTCGAGAAGTGGGCCCGGGGCTCGGGTTTTACTAGTTTCAAGATTTTTGATATATTTCGATTGTTTTCGATTGGGTATGGTTCTCTTAGCATATTGTAATGTGTTCGCTCTAGTTTTGGTTAGATTCGACGCACGTGGAGGCCAATTTGAGGGGCAAAGGCGTCGCGAGCGAGGAATTTCACCGGTTCGAGGTGAGTAATACTTGTGAATGATATCCTGAGGGTTTGAAACCCCAGATTTGCACATCATAGTGCTGTATTGAGGTGACTTGCACGCCGGATATGAGCGTGGGGTAGAGCACCATTGGGGATTGTGACTTGGTCCGTCCCGGTTGTTGATTTTACTGCGTGATTGACTGAAAACTACTTGATGCTATCATGATTTGGGCTGATTGCCATGTTTTGGGCTTCGTGCCGATTATTTGAATCCTTCAGGGATTGATATCACTGTTTTTGCATTACGTTGCATATTATTTGATCTCAGTCCAAGGTTCTAAATACTGTTTTGCAAACTCAGCCATCTTTCTAAGATTTGAAAACTTAAATGATATTTTTCTGACGTTTTGAGCTGAGAACTGCTATTTTACTATTGCCCAAGGGGCTTATGTGCATTGCTGGACTGAGCATGGATCGGGCTGCACACCGCAGCAGTGTTATGTGTGCATTTCTGGACTGAGATATGGATCGGGCTGCACGCCGCAGCAGTATATACATATACATGCATGGATCGGACTGCACGCCGCAGTAGTATATTATATGGATCGGACTGCACACCGCAGTAATATATTATATGGATCGGACTGCACGCTGCAGTAGTATATTATATGGATCGGACTGCACGCCGCAATATTTTTGCGCTTCGGCTGTAGGAGCCCCTTTGGAGTCTGTACACACCCCTCGTGAGCGCAGGGTACCCATGGATCGAGCTACGCGTCGTAGCGTTCATGTTCATTGTATTGCATTCATGCATTCATTCCTGTTTGTACTACATGGCAAGATTTTTGGCACTCACACATCATTGGCATACATGTTATTACTTGCCTTGTTGACCAGATACTCTGGTGTTACGTGTTAAGGAGTGCTGAGCCCGAGAGGCTGATGTTGTAGTTGGTGAGTTGGGAGTGAGCCCGAAAGGCTAAGGTTGTACTTTGTTACTTGGAAGTTAGCCCGCGGGGCTGATACTGCACTGAGAGGTTGATACTGAGCCCGAGGGCCAGATTTCTAATTATTTCCTGCTTGTTGAAATTATTTTTGCAACTGTTGAAATGGCATACTTTCAAAAGTGATTTTTTTTAACTCAGCTTGAGATTTTCTAAAGGATTTTCTCGGTGTTACGATTTTACTATTTTTCAAAAAGGGTTGTACTATCTGTTATAGCATTTTGGAGTGCTCATACGTGTTTTCTTATTGCTCAGATATTATTCGCTCTTATTACCACTGAGTTGGAAGTACTCACTTTACTCCCTGCACCTCGCGTGTAGTTGCAGGTACCGTTCACCTGGTATCAGGTCAGTAGCGGATTGAAGGTATTGCTATCGTAGCTAAGCAAGGTGACCGCCGGCGTTCGCGGCACCGAGATTCTTCTTCTTCTTGTTTTCCAGATTTTATTCTATCTATTATAGACTTTAAAATTGTAATAAAGACCCTCCTAGATGATCGTGAATTGTGACACCCCCGTCCGGCTGTATTGGGTTGTATTTATATTGATTAGTATCATTAATTCTTATTCGAACTGTTATGTAACTGATTAACTGCGTTAGGCGGTGTTCTGAAATGGTCTGGTTGGCCTTGTCTTCACGAGAGGCGCCATCACGACCGGGTTGGGAATTGGGTCGTGATAAGTTGGTATTAAAGCCTAGGTTACTAGGTCTCACGATTCATGAGCTGGGTTAGTAGAGTCTCGTGGATCGGTACGGAGACGTCTGTATTTATCCTCGAGAGGCTGCAAAACCTTTAGGAAAACTTCACTTTCTTGGAATTCTTATCGTGCGTACTTGATTCAGCTTGAGATGTAACTTTTGAAATTCCTTCCACACGTCTGTATGTGCAAATGAGCGCTCGGTATTATAAGTGCCCTGATGGCTTGTGATTCCTTGATCGAGGGGCGAGATGTGATCCCGTGAGTTCGATGTTGGACCAGTCTGGAGGAATTGAGGCCGGATCTTGGCCTATGGCTTGAGCACCGAGGTGCTGATTTTGAGAGCTGGTATTATGAACTTATATGATTAGTATTGTCCCTATTAGCCAGAGTGGCGGTTTGGTATTCATGTGATGAGATGTTATTATATGTCTTGGTAGTGATGACAGAGTCTGCGGGATGATAGATGAACTATTAGTGATTCGTTTTCTATTGTGATTCGTTGTGTAGCCCCAAGTTATAGGCGCGTGAATAATATTTTCGTATTCCTAGTTGGGAAGTGTAGTACAATACGTATGGCGGTATGAGTTCAGACTCAGGAAGACTTAATGGATGTACTATATGTATGGCGGTGAAAGGTATACAAAAATATTGAGAAAATGTTCCTACTTGGTTGAGTAGCCCAGATAATGGAGGATTGAAAGGTACCTTCTATATGTTATGCTTCAAATAGGTGCAACGCATGTCCATGTATAAATTTTGATGGTATAATACATGTAATGTTGGGACTTATGTAATTGATATGCATTGCGATGCCTTGTCAAGTTGTGTATGTTTTGTTAGGATGGTTTTGGTGATTCCTGGCAGGTGGATAGGCTCAATTACAAAGGAAACTCTGCCGAAATCTTTGAAAAAAAAATGTGGGGACTTAGTAAAAATTTTATTGCCTAGAGTGGGCTTAACTATTGCGGAATGAATGAGAGAATTTCAAAAGAATTATAATACTAGATGATCTATGTTTTCACAACTTCTAAGTGATTTGAGTTTAACCTCACTATAATATTGTGGCATAATTAGGGTAAAAGTATTGTGGGTTATTAAATGTGTCCTGACAGGTGGCTTTGAGCCAAGTTGGGGAGGTTGTTGTTGATTAGCTAATTGCACGGTTATGTGCTATGTTGTTTCCATTTCGAGGTATACTGGCAGATCAGTCCTGGTTGCAGAAAATAAGCCGAGGATGGCACGAGTAAAGCAAAATTTTGATAAAGGTCATATGGTGCTTCATTGATGTGAGGAAATATTAAGGTGTTTTTGAGCTGTTGTTGATAAAGAATGCTCAGTGTATAGAGAAGGAAGATGGTTGTTTGTATCTGTAGGAAATCATGTTCTGCGGTGTCAGAATACTAATAAGGCATGAGTGGTTCCGTTCATTTAGGGCAGGTGAATTACTGCTGAATAAGAGTGAATGACTCTCGAGAATGGTTTTACTGTGTTCAAGATTTTGCATGTAACAATCAGGTGTCTTAAGTTTGTGTATGTGGCTAGAGACTGTGTTTTCATTAGAAAAGATCAAGACTTGTGGTACTTTGTGTTAATCGTGGGATTCTATGTATCCGTATTTGGAAGGTAATGGTAAACGAATTCAGAATCGCGGGAAGTTCTTCAATGTAAAGCATTCTGGAATGTGGTATTTCTGGGAAACGTTTGAGAGGGTATTCAGTGGCCTATGGGTCTTAGACAGTGTCGTTTTATTTGCGAGTCTCGTGTGGTAACCTGGGTTGAGGTATTGTGGTGCTACAGCAAGGGAGAATATCAAATTAAAGATGAATTGGGAAGGAAATTCGATAAATGGAATAGCTTGATAATGTACCGAATCGGTATGGTAAGGATATGATTAATTATTGTATGTGTTCGAGGTAATGAGCCTTACAGGCATTGTGCAGCAAAGCTTTTAAGTGTTGGCAGTTTGCTTAACCTGGTTTGGGTAGAAGGATTCAGTCCTAGCAGTTTAGCTTGTGCAATGGAACTGGGAGAAAGAGTTCTTGATGTGTTTTACCTTGGTTTGAAAAATGAGTATATTTCCTATGGGTATGCGAAGCATGGAGTGTGTAATAATTTTCTCCTATATGGGATCATGAAAGTTCTTGACTAGTTGAGTGCGTCGATGTCTGCGGCGCATGAGGGAGATAGAAGTCCTCATGTTATCCTAGCGTGGTAAGAATGGATACTTGATGTGTGTTATGAATTCGTACGGTGGAGTGTGGGACCAGGAATAATGATTCATGTGTTATATGTGTTGGAGACTAGAAGTTCTCGTGATTCGACTATGCAGTGGTTGTAGATCGTATGTATCGACATCGTCTAGCGGTTATGGAAATTGGAGGTCCGAGTGGATCTTTCTTTGCTTGGTATGTTAAATTTGGGTTATGATATTAGATTGCAGACTGGTTATCCCAATGTCAGGTTGTCTAGACTAATGTATTATGGGCTATGTCGGAAAAATGCCATAGGCTGCGTGGCAAGGTGCATCGGATTATGTTCTAGCAGGGTAGCTTGTATTCCAGAGACCAGTGGACGGCTGGCAAGCATTGCTTTATTAATTGGGCATTCGTGGCGGATGTCAGTGCAGAGGTTTCAACCATTGATTCAGTTCCGGTATTGAGGGACTTGTTCGGATGCGTTTCTTGCAGCCGGGCATGAGACTATATGTGTTTATTGTAATCAGGAAATTTGGCTCGATGTGCATCTCCTTTTGTGAAATATATATGTGGATCGGGTGGCACGCCGCCACGGGTATATTACCTGGATCGGTTTGCACGCCGCAACAGTGTGATGTTGAGAATAGTTTTCTATATGTTACTATGTATGCCTTACTTCCTAGTTTCAGAGGAAAGTCCATATTTGGTGTTGCTCGGCGAGTAGCGCGTCGGTTGTGTTCTTTCAGGATTGAATAGTGTATATTACTTGCTTCACCATGGGTCTGATGGATTGCTTGGTTTCAGACCTCAATCTATGCGTGGTTGTCCGTTCGGAGCATGGTGACTTGAGGTGCTTCATGGGTAATAGTGTTTGGATAGGATCGCGCGTTGTGGCAAGGCCACGTGAAGTTATGACCCTTCGAGGTGAATTCAGGCACTCTATTTCTATGATGTGAGACGGGATCTCAATTTTGTGTTGTAATGGTACTGTTGATCTTGAGTTCAGCTCTTTTGTTTGAGTCATTTGTAATGATTTGAGTATGTTCAGACCGCCCATCATTGGTGCGCGGATTATGCAAGTTGTGGCTTAGGCCTGTGATGAGATGTCATATCACCAGAGTGGTGCATTGAATTCGAGGTGATTGTTGGAGTCATTAATCAATGCGAACATATGTGATTTCAGCTGGTTAGAGGATTTATATCAAGGTTTGGCTCGGAAATCTGTTGTGGTATTAGTCAACAAGGGAGTGGTTTCATGAATGGTTGACCTGAGGAATGGTTACGGTTTATTGCGTGTTTTAGTTATCGTTGGCAGTATATGAAGGTGATCGAATAAGACTTTAGCTAATAAGAGGTTCTGATTTTGAGCATGAATTCGGAAAGTGCAATGTGGTTCTACGGTCTTTGGTCTAAATGAACTGTGAAATTTAAGTTGTGTTGTATTATTAGATCTATGTAAGATAGGGTGACGTGGGATCACCCCGGGTATATGTTTGGTAAGGTCATTCAGATATTGGTTGGCTTCTAGTGCACCACAGGGTACGCTCGAGGACGATCGTTTGTTTAAGTTGGGGAGGATGTAACGACTCGACCCGTCGTCTGAGGTATCTCCGCCCCGTTTTCCCCGTTTTACGCTTCTATATGTTTCATTATATGTGCTTGGTGAATTTGAAGTAATTCGGGTAGAGTTTGGTTGGAAATGAGACAATTAGTCTCCTTAAGAGAAGGTAAGTTTGGAAAAGTCAATCGGATGTTGACTTGTGAGTTAGAGGGCTCGGAATTGAATTCCGATGATTCAGTTAGCTCCGGGTGATGATTTAAGGCTTAGGAGCGCAATCGGAAGTAATTTTGGAGGTCCGATGAAGAAGTTAGCCCATTTTGGCGAAGTTAGTATTATAGGTGAGATTTTGATTCGAGGGTCGGAATGGAATTCTGAGAGTTGCTATAGCTTCGTTATGCCATTTTGAACTTGTCTGCAAAATTTCAGGTCATTCGGATGTCGTTTAGTTGGGTTTTTGATTGAAAGTGCATTTCCGAAGTTTTTAAATAACTTAGGCTTGAATCCGATGAGAATTGATGATTTTGATGTTAACGATAGTGTTTTGATGGTTGGAACAAGTTTGAATAAGCTTGTTGGATGTGTTGGTATTTTTGGTTGAGGTCCCGGTGGCCTCGAGGTGATTTCGGGTGGTTAAACGGAGAATTTTGAGTTTGGCTTCAGGTTTGGATTTGCTGGTTCTGTTGTTTCTGCATCTGCGAAAAAGGGACCGCATAAGCGGTTCTGCAGATGCGGCTAAGGGGCCGCAGAAGCGGTCCTGGGCGACTTGAAGGAAAACTGCAGATGCGGTAAGAAGGCCGCAGAAGCGGTATCGCTTTTGCAAAAAATGGACCGCAGAAGCGGTCCTGGGCAAAATGAAGGAAAACGCAAAAGCGAAAAAATACCGCAGATGCGGAAGTCGCATAAGCGACATTTGTATAGCAGAAGCAGAAATAGGCCTGGGCAGAAAGGTTTTAAAGTGTCATTTTGTTCAGCGAGTTAAGCTATTTTCCTTCATATTTGAACGAGCTTGGGAGCATTTGTCGAGGGTTTTGAAGAGTTTCGACTGGGAATCGATTGGAGGTAAGTTTTATGAGTTAAATACATGATTTCATTGAAGAATCATCCTCGAAATTCATGAAAATATAGCCAAATTGTAAGAAATTAGGGCTTGAAGTAAAAATTCTAAATTTGGGATTTGAGGGGCCATTTGTGGTCCGATTTGGGTGTTCATGGTATGTACGGACTCGTGGCGAGACGAGGATTCCGGAAATATGAATTTTGTAATTTTTTGAGAAGTGGGCCCGAGGCTCGGGTTTTACTAGTTTCGTGATTTTTGATATATTTTGATTGTTTTCGATTGGGTATGGTTCCCTTAGCATATTGTAATGTGTTCGCTCTAGTTTTGGTTAGATTCGACACGTGTGGAGGCCAATTTGAGGGGAAAAGGCGTCGCGAGCGAGGAATTCCACCGATTCGAGGTGAGTAATACTTGTGAATGATATCTTGAGGATTTGAAACTTCGGATTTGCACATCTTTGCGCTGTATTGTAGTGACTTGCACACTAGACCTGAGCGTGGGGTAGAGCACCATTGGGAATTG
>MU750443.1:584-13542 GCA_026770625.1 Nicotiana glauca | reverse complement strand
AACTTCAGCAGCCCTCACCCACCGCGGTTCTACCGCGGTCGCGGTGGAACCGCGGCGGAACAGTGTCTCTGATTCTTCAGGGCTGTTCAGGCGTGATTTCCAGGAAATTTTGCATATATGGCCTTTTTCTTCTATTTTGACTCCAAAATTGCTCTTTAGCCTTCCTTAACTATTGTGTACCTACAATTCATGAAAAACACTAATAAGAGCATTTTGTCATCATATATATCATCAAAATAACATAAGAATGTGATTATTTAAGGTGTGATTATAGTCAAATTCACCTATTATCAAACAACAACCAAGCAAATACCCAGGCAGACTCAAACAAACTCAAATGTGCTTGAAATTGAACCCGGGAATTCCAGAAGAACCAACAAAGAGTAGACAAGTTTTAATGAAACAGTAGATTGATTTCAGTAAAGTGTTCAAGCCCTTTCTAATCTCAATGTCATGTATTCCTAAACTCTCTTCTTTCAGCTCTTGAATTCTTTTTCTCTTTTAAAATTCCTCTTCTATTTTTTTAAATCCTGAATCTCTGTAACTTGAAGCAGATTTTTTTCCAGAGTATTTTCCTTTTTTGTCTCTGTGTATCCCCCTGTATTCCTCTCTCCCCAAGTTCTGATTTTCCAACTCTTTTATATCCTTTCCCAACTCTTTCCTTTCCTGATTTTAAGCCTTAGTGGGCAATAAATTGACTTATGTTAAGCCTTAAAATCAGAAAGTTGTCCTCCACTACTAGTTGTCTTTTTTTTAACTTTTTTAATCCACTTAGAATTGTCCCTCTTCAGGCCATTATTAAACCTTAAGTATTCAGCAGCCCTTAAATAAATTATTTATAATCTAAATCCCCAAAATACCCCTAAAACCCCTGAGATTTACCCTACCCCTTTAATCTGTATTAAAACCCTTCAATTCTAAACATGTTCAACTACCAAACTGACCAAAATTTTTTCCTGATTGATCACCAAATCACTACAGCTATAACCAATTCCTAATCGAAATTCAAACAACAACTTAAACTAAACAAATCAGATCAAATAGCAGAGTGATATTAAACTACTAAAGTTATGATTAGCACATGTATATAGGAATAACTAATTACATTCTCGATTCCAAATTAAACCTAGACTACGATGGAACACTGTAAATATATTAAATAAAAACACTGAATTCATAAAGCTACGACACAGGTGAAAACTTGAAACTGATAGCAATTTGACTAATTCGACAAGATTTACAAGATATTACTGACGCTGAATAATTTGAAATAAACAGCAATACACGGAAACACAAAACACAGAGTAAACAAACAAACGTTTGATCCTGAACCAAAATAAGAAAAGGGGTAGAAAATGAATTTACTAAACAAAATTAACAGAAAAGAAAGAAGAATAAAATTAAAACAAACTCAGAAGGGACAGAACTTACTCGTCACGTTTGAGCTCAGGACTCGAATTATTTGAATTCCTCTAATTTTGGTCCATTTCGACCCTATTCGTGTGTTTTTTAGCAAAAATACACGAATAGAGTCCAAATAGTCCCAATTCATTGGTGAGGTCTCTGATCTGATACTTGAGATGTTCGAAAAAGATTCGAGGGGAATTATTGACGGTTTAGGGACGAAGGAGGTCAGGAGGTCAATATGTGTAAGTTTGGGGAGGTTTAGGGTTGGCGCCGCCACCAAGGAATTTTGGGGCGGCGCTAGGGTTCATGTGGTAAAAATTGATATTCGATAATCCTGGGTTGATTCGACGAAAACCAAAGGTGTCCTAGTGGTGAGGGAGGTCTAGGGGTGGATGGTGTTGATTTGGTGGCCATCGGACAAATTTGGGATGGGTCCTGATTCTTCGATTGAATATTCGAAGAGCCTGGTTGGGATTCGAAGATGATGGTATGGATATTTGGAATGGGGAGGTTGAGGTGAATAAGTGATGTAAAGATGGGGTTGTTTGGCCGTCGACCGCCGCCGTAGGCGATTTTTGGCGGGCGGTCGACGGTGGTATGAGGCGGAGGTTATCTGGGGCGTCTCTGAGTGTTAGAGACGAAGGGGGATTCGGCTTAGGGGGCTGGGTAAGGGATTAGGAATATATAGTGGGGGTAGATTTGATCTTGGCCGTTGGATCAATCACGATCAACGGCCTGGATCACTTTGTTAATGAGGAACGACGCCGTTTGGTTTTAGTTAGGGGCGGATGGGTTTGGGGAATGGGTCGGGTAGGTGAGACGGGTTGGGAGATGGGACGATGGCCGTTGAATTGTGATCAAATGGACGGCTGAGATGGATAGCCATCAAAACGATGTAGTATTCTACCTATACTACATCGTTTGGATGGTCTCGTGGACTGAATAACTGGACCGGGTAAAAAATCTTTTGGGCATGGACTTTGGTCAATTTATGGATGGCCAAGTCCGGTTTTTCTCTTTATTTTTGTTCTTTTCTATTTATTTCCTTTTTAATTCCTAAGTTAAAACCAAAAATCCTAGATTAAATCATAAAAATAAAAAATTAACTAAAAAATACTAATGAACTCCTAATAATAATTATCATACAAAATTAAACACCAATTAAAAATAAAATCATACAATTTGGACATTAAAGGCTAAAAATGCAAATTACATTATTTTGTGGTTTTTTTTTTATTTTGTAAAACAAACTTAATTTCTCTTAATTGTAGAATTAAATCCTAAACGCAAATGCAATATATATTATTTGTATTTTCATTGATTTAAACAAATAGTCATGCACACACAAATGCAAACAATAAACATAAAAATCCACAAAATGCAAACAACACAAAAATTATTTTATTTTGAATTTTTGGGAGTAATTCTCATATAGGGCAAAAATCACGTGCTCACATACATTAGCAACTCCTTTTCCTTGGCTATTAGCTGGATGTTAAATGGTTCTTCATCAAGCTTTCCTTGAGTATTCTGCAGTTGCTCCTTGAGCTGGCCAATCTTTTTGTCCAGTGAAGATATATCCTTGTTCATTTGTTTTGTCTTATCTTTTAACCTCTATAACTTCAGCCAAATTGAGTACATAGTATGCCTATGTACTTGTTGATTCTACACCTCATACGCAGCCCCTTCAAACTCCTTATGATTTAGCAGCAAATTATATAGTCTAAAAGGTTTTGGTATGTGGTTTTTGGCTACATCAGTGTTGATAATAATAAGGGAGTGGTCAGATACTCCTGACATTTCAAAAACTGCCTCTAGGCTACTGTAATGTGTAAGCCAAGAAGCATTCCCGAAAGCCCAGTCAATATTGCTATATATTCTACCCTTGCATTCCTTTTATTACACCATGACCATTGACAACCTTTCCTACTCAATTTTCCCAGTCCAATATCCCTTATGCATTCTTGAAATCCACAAGTTCAGCTTGGTACACAGGTTGCCCATTGATTCGATCATTGACAGACAACACATTGTTGAAGTCACCTATGACTAGCAAAGCCTCATGCATATTACTATGTATTTGTCTGAGATGCACCTATAGGTCCCTTCTTTCTTTTATCTTGTTCTTCCCATATACAAATGTTATGCAACATGAAAAATTTGATCCCTTATCCTTCACTTGGCAATGTATCAATTGAGTAGTTGCCAAAAGTATGTGGACCTGCGGCATGTTTTCCTTCCAAAAGAGGCAGATTCTCCCATTGTTACTTATGGCTTCATTGAGTATGCTTTCCTATCTTTACAGAACTTTTTTTTAACTTTGGTAACACCCCTAGGCTTTATCTTTGTCTCAAGGCAGCCTAGTAAAGTGATTTTATGTTTTAGCAGAAATGCCTTGAGTTCTTTATGCTTATAGGGCTTGTTCAACCCTCTTGTATTCCAGGAGCTTATAATCATGGTGGATTTTCCTCATTGAGGCCATTCCCTTCACTCACCTTTCCAGTGCTGCTATCCTCTTGTATTCTCATGGACTATATTTGTTTCGTTTCAGCATATTCTCTTAATCAGTATCAGTTAAGGCTCCTTGCTGTTGTGTATGTCCTTGAGCTTTCATATTTTTCTTTCCATAGATTTTGAAGTGGCTATATTTCCACCTGTTGCTCATTAGTTGGCTCTGTAATAACTGGAGTGTCCTGTTGTTTCTGTAGTTATTCAGGATGCTCCTTCTGCAATCATGGTTGCTCAATAACAGGTTTCATTCTCCACTGAACAACATGTTATTTGCTATTATGTTGCTTAACTTCTTTCCCTTGCCTCTCCTGCTGTTTATCATTTTTCTCTAAGTTGTCGTTGTTGCCATTGGTTTGTTTTTGCTGCCTCACTCATAGAGCCTTCACACAGTTCTCAGTATGTTGCTCTATTTGAAAACCCTCCTCACAAAAGGTAGGTTTCTATTCATAGTCCAATGCTTCTTCTCTATACTTCTCATCTACTTCTTCAATAAGCATTGTATCTGGTAGCTTCTGCGATACATCCATTTCGACAAGCATACGCTCATAGGAAATCTTATCCCCCTCTGCTGTAAGTTTATCTAAACATATAGGTTTTCCTAAGTAGCTGGATATACGCCCCAAATTCTCCTTTGTCCAGTATTGAATTGGTATTCTTAGAAATATGACCCATATTGGCACAATTCGAGTCATTTCTTACTCATTTAGAAATTAGGCTCCCATTGCTTCAATATCATGGGTCTATTATGATATGTATATGGACCTTGTTGCATAAGTTTATTCTTATCTTCCTCAGATCTAAACCTGAATATAAAGTACCCATCATCATGTAGGAATACCTATGGTTAAGTGATAAAATTCCACACACCATACATAAATTTTAACATTTCTTTGAAAGAGGGAGTTCCATCCAGTTGTAACGACCCGGCCGGTCGTTTCATGAGTTACCGCTCCGTTTTCCCCCATTTCTACTTCTTTATGTATTGTTCAGCTTTATTTTATCGTATCATGTCGTTTGGTTTGGGTTTGGAGTAGTTTTGAAGTGTTATGAGACACTTGGTCTCTTAAGTTGGTCTTTTAATTGGAAAAGTCAATCGGAAGTTGACTTGTGTGAAAACGATTTTGGAATTTGGTTTGTATGATTTGGATAGATTCATCAGGTGATTTGGGACTTGAGTGTGATTGGAATAAATTTTGGAGGTCCGTGGTAGATTTAGGCTTGAATTGGCGAAAATTGGAATTTTGGGGTTTTCTGGTTGGTAATGGAGATTTTGATATAGGGTTCAGAATGGAATTCCAGAAATTGGAGTAGGTCCGCTGTGTCATTTGGGATGTGTGTGCAAAATTTTAGGTCATTCGGACGAGGTTTGATAGAGTTTTTTTATCAAAAGCAAAATTTGAAAGTTTTGGAAACCTTAGGCTTGAATCCACGGGTATTTTTATGATTCGATGTTGTTGTAAGTGTTTCGAAGATTGGTATAAGTTTGAATAGTGATATATGACTTGTTCGTATATTTGGTTGAGGCCCCGGGGGCCTCGGGATGATTTTAGAAGGTTGTTGAAAAGATTGGAAGTGAGTTTGGGTAGCTTCAGCTGTTGTTCCCGTCATAACCGCACCTGCGGATTGGGGACCGCAGGTGCGGGCTCACAGAAGTGTAGAAAAGTCCGCAGATGCGACCAAGGATGTGAAGGGCAGGAGCCGCAGATGCAGAGAGCTGAGCGCACCTGCGATAGCGCACTGCAGGTATTTGATCGCAGATGCGGTTTTAGGTGGATAAGTGACTTTCGCAGGTGCAACCCGTTGGACCGCAGGTGCGGTCACGTAGGTGTGTGTTTGAGGTCGCGGGTGCGGAATCCCTGGGCCAGAAGCTATATAAACTTGCCTTCGCTAATTTCAGCTAGTTCCACCATTTTTTAGACGGCTTGAGAGCTCTTTTGAGAGGATTTGAAGAGGGATTCAAGGGATAACACTTGGAGGTAAGATTTTTGAACTCATACTCGATTCTATAGCATTACGCTTGAAATTAGTGGAGATTAAGGGTTAAAGTTGGGGAATTAGGGCTTGAAAAATGGAGACTTCGAATTAAGGAGTTGAGGGGTCGTTTGTGGTTGGATTTTGATGCATTTGATATGTACGAACTCGTGAGAGTATAAGGATTCTATTGATGTGATTTTTATTTGATTTTGAGACGTGGGCCCGGGGGTCTAGTTTGGCCAATTTCGGGATTTTTGAATAAATTTGGTTATTTTTGCGTGTGCTTTGTTCCTTTAGCCTATTTTGATGTTATGATTTTGATTTTGGATAGATTCGATGCATGTTGAGGCCGATTCGATAGGCAGAGGCATTGCGTGCTAGAGTTTGGATTGGATTGAGGTAAGTAATGATTGTAAATATTGTCGTGAGGGTAAGAATCCCCAGATTTCACATCGTTGTGCTATTTTGAGGTGATGCACATGCTAGATGACGAGCGTGGGGTCGTGCACCGCTAGAGATTATGACGTGGTCCATCCTGTACGACTATTAAGTCGCGTATTCGATTGAAAATTGTTTGATATTATTGTGTTTTGGAAAATATTACTATGTTTAGGGCTGAATGCCGTGTTTGGGCCTTGTGCCAACTTTTTGGACCCTTAGGGCCTTTTTACTATTGTTTCCTTGCTGTTTTTTATAATATTTACACTCAGTCATGCTATGCCTTCACTGATTTCATAACTTGGATTTCATTTACTCCCGTGATTTATAAATGATATTTTGAGCCGAGTACCGGTCTTACACTTAGCCCGATGGGCCTGAGTGAGTTCTGACTGAATGAGGTCGATGGCCTGTGTTGTAAGGATATCATGGGATCGGACTGCACGGCGTAACATGTTGTACTGATTTGTGAGATATGATATATGAGAGGCCGAGGGCCTGACTTGTTATGCCATGAGATGTCTTATGTTAGCGCTTGGGTTGTAGGATCCCCTCCGGAGTCTGTACACCCCCAGTGAGCGCGGGTACCCGGTGTGTGTGATGTGATATTGCCCGATAGGCTGTTGTTGTTTCATGTTGTTGTCCGAGGGGCTGATTATGAGGTGGTCTGAGGGGCTGGTTCTATTGATATTATGCCCGAGGGGAGGTTTATGGTATTTGTTTTGCCCAAGGGGCTATTTATGTTTCTATCATTTTACTCATTAGTTTCATCACTCGTTTGAAACTATTGAAAGATGTTTTAAAAAGGTTTTACTGAACTGAGTGGTTTTTACGAGTTTTATTGTGTTAATGCATGGTTCTGGACTTATACTGTTTTGCTTTAGCGTTATGACGTGGTTTACGTATTTTCTTACTGCTCAACTGCCTTTACTTTTATTACTTACTAAGTTGATGTACTCACATTACTCCCTACACCTTGTGTGCAGTTCTAGGAGTCTCGGGTCATGCTAGCGAGTGCTGATCAGTCTTCCAGCAAGTCTCCAGAGTTGACTAGGTAGCTGCTTGGCATTCACAGTCCAGTGCTTCTCCTTCCTATCTTATTCAGCTTTGTATTAGCATTTGTTTTCAGACTTTATTGTCCTTTCTTATTCCGAGACGAATTGTTGTTGCTCATGACTGGTGACACCCCGATGTCGGCCTGTGTTATGTTCCCGCACTATTATTTTAACTTATATTATGGGATTTTAGCTAATTAATGACTTTAAATGACTTATTATAAATGTCTAGTTGGTTTTGGGGTTTGTGTCGGCTGGCCTAGTTTTACGATAGGCGTCATCACGACCGGGTCCGTTTTAGGGTCGTGACACCAGTACATACCAAATTAGTGTTTCTTTCTATTTCAGGGTTTGCTCTGCTACTTCAGTGTGATTCACTCGCACAATCTTCACTCCTTCCTTCATTATTGACGGATAGTATTCCAATTGTAGCCTCTATTACTGCGCTCAATTTCCTTTGACCACATCAGCTAGAGTCGGCTCTAGTCGACTAGGGTTTGCTCGTTGCACTGAGAAAGTCAGCTTCCTTGCTGCTGTATTGACATCTACCTCTGCTGGTTTAGGATTCTCTTCTTGAACACATTTCAAAGCTTGCATGATTTTTGGTGCGCTTCCCATTCCAATCATTCAGTGGACCAGTT
Organism: Nicotiana glauca; assembly: GCA_026770625.1. Classification (NCBI taxonomy): domain Eukaryota; kingdom Viridiplantae; phylum Streptophyta; class Magnoliopsida; order Solanales; family Solanaceae; genus Nicotiana; species Nicotiana glauca. The sequence goes on along the minus strand of MU750443.1, from coordinate 5,516 downwards.
ACATTTGACCTATCATTTGTGGTACTCCTAATTCCGGTGTTATCATTCTACCTCTTTCATCCGTCTTCGGTATTGTAGGTGGCACAATTATCTGTGATTTTCATCGGGCCATCGTCGTTGTGCATACATTAGCTCTCCCTACTTAACATGCACATTTAGAGATCAAAACAGAGGAACGCCATATGCCGCAAGTATTAATGAATTAGTTTTTTTGTAAGTATAATTTCTAGAAATGTAGAGTTACTTTTTTCCAATATTAACTTACTACGTTATTTCAACCTTTCAATAAGGCCACAACTTCTATTTTCCACTAGAGGAACAACCTAAAACTAGATTCCAGAGATATTTAAAGAGAAGAGGATTAATCAAAATGAAAAAACAAAAATCACCTAGTACGTAACATAAAGTCAATTTGTTACTATTTGTTTCTTCCCTTTTCTTTTTGGATTAGTTACGTCTTATAGTAAATGTTGATACCTTATTTATTTTAAATAAATACTCTTTTAGAAAATTATATTTCATAGCTATCTTTTAATTTTTATAGCCAAATATCTCTTTATAGTCACCTCCTACCCGTAAGCCATAAAATAATTTTTGTATTATTTTTCTCTCATATACCCTCAAATTTCTCCTATCCCCTACCCCATATCTATTCCCCCTCTTCCTCCCCCTCCCCCCCTCTCTACTTCCCTATGTCTTCTCCTCCATTGATCCACCTACTAGGCACGGTGATGATGACCAGAACATACAAAACAAGAGATTTTTGAGATAGACTGACGCAGATCCATGGTTTTAGCAGTCTATTGTATTCGATTGAGTTGTTAATATGCCATTGTAATGTGGGCTCCATTATAATTCCTGCACTAACCAACTTCTAGATCTTGTTCATCACAAGGGGTTCTTCATATGTTCGTGTGCAGCTTTGGGGTTCTCCTGGAAGTCAATTAATACCTTCTTGAGAACACGGCATTCAGATCATAATATCGAGGTGTGCTTCAATAATACTACCAATATTATATTATACCAAACTTTACCTGTCTCCAGTATACACATGGCAGCAGATTTTGATGATGTTAATATTTAATATTTTGAGTTTCTCTCTAATCATGGGCAAACGGAGGCAACAGTGACGGCGAGCGAGGACTGAATACTGATGCTGCTTCAACGATGCGACATTAGGGTTGTTCTTCAACAAAGACGATAGAGTTGGGGGCTGAGCAACTTGAATATTCTATTAATATATTTCAATTTATTTCGCTGTATTTATTTGTATTCATTGTCTTCTTTTTTATTGTATTTCAGTTTATCTTGCTGTATTCGATGTATATCATAGTATTCATTATCTTTTTTCATTGTATTTTTAATATATCCCGCTGTATTCTATGTATTTTATTGTATTCACTGTCTCGCTATATTCCATAAATGTATTCATATATTTTTTTAATTAATATAATTTATGTATTTAGATGTATTATATAATTTATTTGAAGATTACTATATTTTTGGGGTGTTTTTCGTTTGAGAATCTTTTATATAACTGGAAATACAAAATTTGTGTGTTATAATTGAGTTTTTTGAGTTATATTAGGAGTCTATTATGTTAATTGATTTATTTTCTGTTTAAAAATATTATAATCCCCTGTTTCACGCCGTGAATACAGTGAAATACAATAATGCGTCCAGCTGCAACCCCATGTTTCATGCCATGAATACAGTCGAATACACTCGAATACAAAAATCTGTCTAGCTATAATCCCCTATTTCACGCCTAGAAATACTACTGTATCCATGAATACAATAGCTTAAATACATAGAATACACTCTAAAAAATCTAAAAACATAGCTATATGAAATAGTAATATAGTAAATGGTAGCTATAAATAACTAATAACCACTAAAATATAGTAGTTTCTGAAAGTTTCTCTTTCTTTTCCAGGTGCAATCCAACCGTGAAATTAAAATCTTTTGGATCCTAAATTCAGTCCGGTGTTGTAATACCTTCTTTCTTTTTTCAGAGAAAGGCAAACTCAATAGTAATAGAGTTGCATGTCCTTTAATCTTGGGGTATTATCACTTTTAGCCCGCGCCAGAAACTATTTATATTTGGTAGCTGAAAAAGTATATAAAATTTGTATAATTTTTGTATATAACATACAGAATGTATACATATACAAAAATATAAAATTTTATACATTTTTCGGCTATTATTTTTACAACTGGGAAGGCTTTATTTGAATAGATAAAAAATAGAAATATGCTAACCAAGTGATTATCTAATGGGAGAAATTCAAAAATAGTCAGCTTTACAAGTGGTCATTCAAAAATAACTACAATTTTAAAGTAATTGAATTTTAGCCAATTTTCATGTAAAGATATATTGAACGAAAACACTTTTCAAAATTTGGAAAATACTCCAGCATAATATACTGGAGTTCTAACATAACTATACTGGAACTCCAACATATTATAATGGAGTTCCAGCATAAGTATACTGGAACTCCAGAATAATATACTCGAGTTCCAGTATAATATACGAGTTCAGCATAATATGCTAGAAGTTCATTTATAGGTGCTCCAATCTCCAGTATATTATGCTGGACCGGTCTCGGTTACAGCAAAATAGTGATTATTTTTCAATAACTTTGCAAACGCTGGCTATTTTTGAATGGTCAGTCCAAAAACTGCCTAGCCCATGCTATTTTTACTTATCTAATAGGTTCTTTTTTGTAGAAAATTTTCATTTCAATATCTAACCATGAGTACTATAACATAGAAGCTTACTAAAGTAAGAAGCTCTTGTAAGCATAACATAGGAAAAAATTACTCAGCAAAACTTCTTCAAGTTTTTAGTGAACTAATTGCCACTCTTACACCTTATTATATTGAGTTGGCAAGACTTGAAATAAATACCCGAAAGAGTGCACGATTAGCCATTAATAACACGTGTATTTACTTTTAAGTCACTGTTTAAAATATCTTTAATCTTTAGCCACTGCTTTAATAAACTTTACCTGCCCGAATGAAAACACCCTTCTGCTCATAAAAGTTCAGGACCAAATGTCCTTAACTTTTGAACTTGCAACTCTAAGTTCAGGACTTAAAGACTACATATCTTGAACTTGCAACTCTAAGTTCAGGACTTCAGGACCACATGTCCTTAACTTTTGAACTTGGAACTCGAAATTCAGGACCACTTGTCCTTAAGTTATGTGCTTGTAACTCTTAGTTAAGGACTACTTGTCCTTAACTTTTGAACTTGTAACTGTAAGTTCGGGACCAAATGCTCTTAACTTTTGAGCTTGTTAGCTTAAGTTCAGGACCTATTGTTCTTAAATTTTGAGCTTGTTGGTCTAAGTTCAGGACCTATTGTCCTTAACTTTTGGGCTTCTTAGCCTAAGTTCAGGACCTATTGTCCAAAAATTTTGAGCTTGTTAGTCTAAGTTCAGGACTTCAGGACCTATTGTCCTTAACTTTTGAACTTGTAACTATAAGTTCATGACATATTGTCCTTAACTTTTGAGCTTGTTAATCTAAGTTCAGGACCAAGTATCCTTAACTTTTGAACTTGGAACTTGAAGTTCAAGACCAAGTGTCCTTAACTTTTGAACTTGTAACTGTAAGTTCAGGACCAAATGTTCTTAACTTTTGAGCTTGTTAGCCTAAGTTCAGGACCTATTGTCCTTAACTTTTGAGCTTATTAGTCTAAGTTCAGGAACTATTTTCCTTAACTTTTGGGCTTCTTAGCCTAAGTTCAGGACCTATTGTCCTAAAATTTTGAGCTTGTTGGTTTAAGTTAAGGTCTTCAGGACCTTTTGTCCTTAACTTTTGAACTTGTAACTGTAAGTTCAGGAACTATTGTCCTTAACTTTTGGGCTTCTTAGCCTAAGTTCAGGACCTATTGTCCTAAAATGTTGAGCTTGTTGGTTTAAGTTAAGGTCTTCAGGACCTTTTGTCCTTAGCTTTTGAACTTGTAACTGTAAGTTCAGGACCTATTGTCCTTAATTTTTGAGCTTGTTAATCTAAGTTCAGGACCAAGTGTTCTTAACTTTTGAACTTGGAACTTGAAGTTCAGGACCAAGTGTCCTTAACTTTTGAACTTGTAACTGTAAGTTCAGGATCCATAACGTAGTAGAAACTCACTGGTAACACAGTACTAGAGGTTCTGTTCACTACTAGATTGGGAGATTATTCCATGGTTTCCTCCCTTTCTATCTAGTTTCCTGTATATTTCATTATTTCCCCCATTTTAATTATTTACCTCTTAAGTGTGGTGTGGACAAAAATATTGGAAAGTTTGTCATTCTCAGATTTATTTTCCTCCATCTTTTAATCGAATCCACTCCATTACAGGTAGAAATTCTGATAATGGTCATGACGCAGAGAATTGGAATATACTGACAAAAACATATTGCCACTTATAGATCTATAACTGTCTTACTATTTATTGGTTATATTAACAATAAACGTTATGTTACTTGCAATAAGTTAGTGTCATCTGTGAATATCTTTTGACGAAAGATGAAACCAAATATTTTTGTCTCAAAGACGGCAGCACAATTCTTCTCCCTAACATGAAACAGATAGAAGAAACGGTAACACAGTCTTTTTATATTAGTTTTAATAGATTAGTGGCTACTATTGTTAAGGATTGAAAATACTGGATTAAAAGTAAATACCACTTTAAAAAATGGCTACGCCATACAATTTTTACACAAACGGGACGAAGATCCACTTGAGTGGATCCAAATTTTTAAACAACATCAACATTTATTATTGGGATTTTTACATGTGTATACCATATAGCAAACATTATTACCAACCATGTTTAAGGTTTGTGTTTATTACATTTAAGCATACCAACTTTCAATTTATGTACCATAATTCAAATTAAGGTTTTAATTATGCTATCATTTAATGTAGGAGTGAATTTAG
>MU750438.1:0-26218 GCA_026770625.1 Nicotiana glauca | reverse complement strand
TCAAGCCATAGGCAAAAATCCGGCCTCAAGTCCTCCAGACTGGCCCAACATCAAGCTTACAGAGATCATATCTCGCCCCTTGATCGGGGAATTGCAAGCCATCAAGGCACATCTAATACTGGGTGCTCATGCGTGCTTACGAACGCGTCGAAGGAATTTCAAGAGTTACTTTTCAAACTGAATCAAGGACGCACGATAAGATTACAAGAAGGTGAAGTTTTCCTAAAGGTTCTGCAACCTCTCGAGGATAAATACAGACATCTCCGTACCGATCTGCGAGACTCTACTAAACCCGCTCATGACTCATGGACCTAGTAACCTAGGCTCTGATACCAACTTGTCACGACCCAAACCCCGCACTAGACATGATGGCGCCTCTCGTGAAGACAAGGCCAGCCAACTAATCCAACTCATCTCTTTCAAAAATAGTTAAGCATAAATGAACAACAAAAATATGAATTAATAATATTAATTAACGAAATAACAACCCAACACAGCCCTAATCGGGGTGTCACAAGTCACGAGCATCTATCAGAAAGTAAATCCGCTACAAGGTCTATGATATACAAAACCGAAATAACGAACAAAGAGAGAGAAAAATGGTGCTGCGAACGCTGACAGTCACCTCTTTAACTCATATAACTCTGCCTCTGATCGGCCCAAACCCGCCACCGGGTGAATAGATACCTGCATCTGCACACGAGGTGCAGGGAGTAAAGTGAGTACTCCAACTCAGTGAGTAATAAAGGTAAATAACAACTGAGCAGTAAGAAATCACGTAAAGCAACCAACATGCTGTATAGAAGCAGGGTACAATCCTTTGAGAAAACAGTGAAGTTGTAAAATCTTTGGAAATATCTTGGCTCAAGTTAAATCTCTTTTGAAAATGATCTTTTCAACAGTTACGAAAATGATTTCAAAATAGTTAGTGCTGATAAGCAGAGAAAAATCCGCCCCTCGGGCACAAATACAACAGTATAACAGGTAAAAAGGCAAAAAAATATGCAAGATGAGCACATAAAAGTTCTCCCCTCGGGCAATATCTCAGAACAGTACCAGCCCCTCGGGCTCACTCTCAGAAACACTCTTAGCCCCTCGGGCTCTCTCTCTCAGATCACTCTTAGAACAATATCATATAGTAACCGCTGCGGCGTGCAGCCCGATCCACATCTCGCTGCGGCGTACAACCCGATCCATATATCGTTGATGGTGCTCACTGGGGGTGTGCAGACTCCGGAGGGGCCCCTTACGGCCCAAGCGCAATATCAAGCCACCTCATGGCATATAAAACAAGGCTTGAAAGCCTTCTTATATCACACTCAAAGCCCGAAAACCTCCTCACATAACACTCGAGGCCTGAAAGCCTCCTCACATCACTCAACATATCCTCACACATGACCCTCGGCCTCATTCAGTCCAGAAAACATCATAAGCCCCTCTGGCATCAATAAAATAGTAGTGCTCAACCTAAAAAACAGTGGAAATATCATTTAAGTCTCAAATTTCAATTAAAATGGCTGAGTTTGTAAAATAGTATAATCAACAGGACTGAGTTCAAGTAGTATGTCAAATAGTGAGGAAACAGTGATAAAATCCCCGAAGGGTTCAAATAATTGGCACAAAGCCCAACTATGGCAATCAGCCCAAATCATGATAATATCAAATAAGTTTTAGTCAAATACACGGTAAAATCATCAATCGGGATGGACCGAGTCATAATCCCCAACGGTGCTCTACCCCACGCTCGCTATCCGGCGTGCAAGTCACCTCGATATAGCACTACAGTGTGCAAATCCGGGGTTTCAAACCCTCAGGATATCATTTACAATCATTACTCACCTCGAACCGACAAAATATCTAGCTCACGATGCCTTTGTCCATCAATTCGGCCTCCACGCGCGTCGAATCTATCCAAAGACAAAGCGAATACATTACAATAGGTTAAGGGAACAAAGCCCAAGCGAAAACAATCAATAACGAGCACAAATTCCAAAATTACTAGAACCCGAACCAGGGGCTCACTTCTCGAAACTCAGAAATTTATACCTCAATACATTCCTTATCTCCTCACGAGTTCATACATACCAATAACTCTCAAATCCGAGCTCAAATGGCCCTTCAAATTCCAATTTAAAATTTCAAAAACTCAAGCCCTAGTTCTTCCCATTTTAGCCAAGTTTCCATGAATTTCAAGGTTAATTTCATATAATAATCGTGTTTTTAGTTCATAGGACTTACCTCCAATCAATCCCAATTGACATCCCCTTCAATTTATCCCAAAAATCTCCCAAGGTCGATAAAAAAATGGTGGAAATAAACCTTAGCTCACGGAACAAAATGAGCTTTTAAAATCCTTCTCTGAACAGGCATTTTCGCATCAGCGGTTGCCTTACCGCATTTGCGACCACCGCATCTGCGCTTCTACTTCCGCTTCTGCGGATCTCCATTAGGTCAAGGACCGCTTTTACGGACCCCGCTTATGCGGTCAAACATCCGCTCCTGCGAAACTCATCTAAAGCGTGCGGACCGCTTCTGCGGTCATTGTCCGCACCTGCAGAATTAATCCGCTTCTATGGAATTCTCCAATTGACCAAATTTCGCACCTGCGACCCATACTTCGTATATGCAGAACCGCATCGCGGCCCCTTTTGCTACAGATGCAGAAATATCAGATATCAGCAACACCAGCAATCTCACAAGTCAAAAATTCATCCCGATTGCCATCCTAAATTACCCTGAGGCCTCTAGGACCTCAACCAAAAGTGCCAACCCATCCTAAAATGTCATTCAAACTTTCTCCAATCATCAAAACACCACAAACAATACCAAATCCATCAAATTACATCAGATTCAAGCCTAAGTTCTTCTAAAACTTCTGAATTACGTATGTGATAAAAAACCCGACCAAAATACCTCCGAATGACCTGAAATTTTGCACACACATGCAAAATCACCTAACAAAGAAACAAAAACTCTCAGAATTCCATTCCGACCCTCGGATCAAAATCCCACCTACCAACCGAAATTCGCCAAAATACTAACTTTGCCAATTCAAGCATAATTCTGCACCGGACCTCCAAAATAAATCCCGATCACACACCTAAGTCACAAATCATCCCCCGATGCTAACCGAATCATAAAAACTCTGATCCGAACTCATATGCAAATAAGTCAACTCTCGGTCAAACCTTTCAAATTCGAAGCTTTCAAGTGAAATTGTTTCTTTCAAATTCATTCCAAATTTTCCTGAAAACCAAAACCGACGATCTATCTCAGTCACAATAAATAACACGGGGCAAGTCATGCCCGAGAACTGGCAATCAAGGCGCAAAAGTTCAAAACGACCAGTCGGGTCGTTACAGTGAGTACTCCGACCAAGTGAGTAATAATCATAAATAATGGTTGAAAGCAAGAAAATACGTAAAGGCACAAAACAATTCTATATCAAAGCAGTAAAATCACTTAAAACAGTAAATTAGTGAAGAAGTCAAATGAAATCCCTTTAAAAAAAGTAAACACGGGTAAAGTAGCAGGTAAATAACAAGTAGAAAATCGCCCCTCGGGCACAGTATCAATCACTCAGAATAGTATCAGCCCCTTGGGCTCACTCTCAGAACAATATCATCCCCCCAGGCTCACTCTCAGATCATAATGCGTACCCGCGCTCACTGTGGGTGTGTAGACTTCGAAAGGGCCCTTTACGGCCCAAGCGCTATATCAAGCCACCTCATGGCATCATCTCTCGGCACTCGGCCTCACATCACTCAAGCCACCTCGTGGCGTATAAAAGTATCTCAGGCCCTCGGCCTCATATCACTCACCATATCCTCACACATGGCCCTTGGCCTCACTCATTTCGAAAATCATCACAAGCCCCCCGGACATTAGTAGAACAGTAGTTCTCAACCCAAAACATCATTTAGAAATGTCATGTAAGTTTCAAATCTTAGTAAAAGTGGCTGAGTTTGTAAAACAGTAGATATCAACAGGACTGAGTTCAAATAATAAGTCAAAACAGTGAGGAAATAGTGATAAAAATACCTGAAGGGTTCAAATAGTTGGCACGAAACCCAAATATGGTAATCAGCTCAAATCATGATGATAACAAATAAGTTTCAGTCAAATACAGCGATAAAATCATCAATCGGGATGGACCAAGTCACAATACCCAGTAGTAAATGACCCAACGCTCATCATCGAGCACGTGTCTCACCTCAATATAGCACTACGATATGCAATCAGGGGTTTCAAACCCTCAGGACATCATTTACAATCACTACTCACCTTGAACCGGCTACAATACTAGCTCGCGACGCCTTTGCCCCTCGAATCAGCTTCCACGCGCGTCGAATCTATCCAAAATCAGAGTGAATACATAACAATATTCTAAAGGAACAAAGCCCAAGCAAAAATAATTGAAAAATATCAAAAATCCCGAAATTAGCAAAACTTGAGCCCCGGGCCCACTTCTCGAAACTCAGAAATTTTTACATCAACGGGTTCCTTTTCCTTCCACAAGTTCATACAGATCAAAAGTTCTCAAATCCGACCTCAAATGGTCCTTCAAATCCCAATTCAAAAGTTCAAAATCCCAAGCCCTAGGGTCTTCCATTTTTAGCTTAGGTTCCATGAATTTCTAGGTTAATTTCACAATAGAATCACGTTTAATGCTCATAAATCTTACCTCCAATCAATTCTCCTTGAATCCCTCTTTTATCACCTTCAAAATGCTCAGCTATGGAGGAAAAATGGCTCAAAATTGCGGATGAAATAACTTATAAACTTTCTGCCCAGTTCTGATATCTCTTCATCGCGATCGCTGCCCAAGCCTCGCGATCGCAAAGCACTTTTTTAACTTATCCAAAAATAACCTTACGCGAACGCGACTCACTCCACACGAATGTATGATTCAGTCCTTACACTTACGCGAATGAGTTCCCTCACATGCGAACGCAAAGAACAAACTCCACTGGACCCCAAATCCTCATACGCAAACGCGAACACCTCTCTGCGAACGTGAAGCACCAGCTCTTAGACTTCCGCGAATGTGAGCCTTCAAGTGCGAACACGAAGGGAAAATTTCTTGCCTTCCAAAATCATTCTACGCAATCGCGATGTACCCCACGCGATCGCGAAGGCTTAAATGCCTGCAACATCTGAACAGCAAATTCTGCGACTTCTCAAAGCCAAAAATGATCCGATTGACCACCCAACGTCCCCGGGACCTCAACCAAAAGCAACAACATATCCTAAAACCTCATTCAAACTTGCTCCAATCATCAAAACACCTCAAACAACATCAAATTACCCAAAACTCATCGAATTCAAGCCTAAGTTTTCTAAAAACTTTTGAAACACGCTTTTGATAAAAAACCCAACCAAACCACATCTGAATGATCTAAAATTTTTCACACACATCCAAAATGACATAACGAAGCTACAACAACTCTCGAACATCTATTCCGACTCCCAGATCGAAATCTCGCCTATCAACCGGAAATCGCCAAAATACTAACTTCGCCAATTCAAGCCTAATTCTACTTCAGACCTCTAAAACCAATTTCGATCACACTCCTAAGCCATAAATCACCTCCCGAAGCTAACCGAACCTTCGGAACTCACATTCGAGTCCTCTAACACATAAGTCAACATCCGATTGACTTTTCCAACTGAAACCTTCTTAAAAGACTCTAAGTTTCTCATTTCTTACCAAATACACTCCGAACGCAAACCAATCAACTCGACCACATAAAACATGGATAACGAAGCATAAGGAAGCAGAAATGGGGGAAACGGAGTGATAACTCATGAGACGACAGGCCAGGTCGTCACATCGTCCCCAACTTAAATAAACGTTCGTCCTCGAATGAGTCAGGAAAAATACTTAAAGCCTCAAATAGGTGAGGATATCTGCTCCGCATCTCCCGCTCGGTCTCCCAGGTAGCCTCCTCTATGGGCCGACCTTTCCACTGCACTTTCACTGAAGCTATATCCTTCGACCTCAACTTCCGAACCTGACGACCCAAAATAGCTCATGGCTCCACATCAAAGGTCAAATCATCATCCAACTGAACCATGCTGAAGTCCAAAACATAAGACGGATCCCCAATATACTTCCAGAGCAAAGAAACATGAAATACTGGATGCACACTCGACAAGCTGGGAGACAAGGCAAGCTCATAAGCCACCTCCCCAATCCTCCGAAGCACCTCAAAAGGCCCAATGAACCGCAGACTCAACTTTTCTTTCTTCCCAAATCTCATAAAACCCTTCATGGGCGAAACCTTCAGCAAGACCTTCTCACCGACCATGTAGGACACATCTCGAACCTTCCGTTTCACATAACTCTTCTGACGCGACTGCGCTGTACGAAGCTTCTCCTCAATTACCTTTTCTATTTGTTGGGAATTTCAAAATATTAATGATATGGAGTAGTAACTTTATTGGGCAATGCAAAGACTAGTCCATCTTTCTTTAATACGTATCTACTTTTGATTATTACATTACTTTTTGGGGTAGAAAAATCAACTCGGTAGGCAGAGTAGGATAATTAATTTTGAAATAATTAATTATGGAGTAATTTATATCACAATCAAACATCACTTAGGGGTTATTTGGTATGATATATAAGAAGTTATAGTGCTAGTATAAAATATTTAATATCTCCTTAATACTTTGTTTGGTTAGAAAATTATATATAAGTTATCACAGAATTAAAATTAACATCGAGAACCTAACAGAGAATGGGATAATTAGCACCGGTATAACGTGTACATTCTTCTTACAAATTATGTAATTGTCATATTTAATACAACATACCAAATAATGAATTAAAAATAATCCTCGTATAACTAATTCCAACATAATTTAACCCAACATAACTCATATCAATATATCGCGGCATAAACAATATTCAAACCAAACGACCCTTTAGTATAATAATGAAAATGAATTATAGCCACTTGTGTTGTCAGTGCAGTGAATTCAGATACCTGCTTTAACAGGCTACTTGGCTGGTCATCTTGAACCAAGTGATGTATACCTTGGTAATGTAATAGTCTATATATACAATATAATTAAAACTTACATTAAAGTAATTCACTTATCTCTATGTCTCTTTTTGGGGGGAAATACCCTCTTTCTTCTTTTCTTTTAATAAATTTTTATAGTTCATTTAATGATAGATAAATATTTGAAACTGGAATAAATATTTATATCATCTTTTTGAATGATATTTTTTTTAACTTTAAATTCTATATATATTTCTCAATTGATGTTGAGGTGATGTTCAATATCCAATAGTAAATGATATTTCATAGAAGTCTGTCCGCTAATTCTAGATTGGCTGAGAGATTTTTTGTCACGATCCAATCCCCGCACATAGGCGTGATGGTACATCTTGTGAAGACAAGGCCATCCAGATCAAAACGGAACACCTCTTTTAAGCAGTTAATTACCATAACTAGTTCTAAAATATGATATAATAATCATAATTTGCAGAAATAACGATAACAATAGTAGAAATCATCCCGACACAGCCCAAACAGGGGTGTCATAAGTCATGAGCAACTAATAAATCTGGAACAAGTCCACTAGATACGAAATTCGATACAGAAGTTCAAGAACATGAAAATAGTAAGATAAGCGAGGCACGGAGCTGCGGACGCCAACAACTACCTCGTAGTCTCCGAAACACTGCCTATCTAGGAGGATCAGCACTCAGGAGCGGACTATACTATGCATGAATCTGAACACACGGTGCAGGAAGTAATGGGAGTACTCCAACCCAGTGAGTAATAATCATAAATAATGGCTGAAAGCAAGAAAACACGTAAAGGCACAATGCAATTCTATATCAAAGCAGTAAAATCACTTAAAGCAGTAAATTAGTGAATAAGTCAAATGAAATCCCTTTAAAACAAGTAAATAGGGGTAACTTAGAAGGTAAATAACAAGTAGAAATTCGCCCCTCGGGCACATTATCAATCACTTAGAACAGAATCAGCCCCTCGGGCTCACTCTCAGAATAACATCAGCTCCCCGGGCTCACTCTCAGATGATAATGGGTACTCGCGCTCACTGTGGGTATGCAGACTCCGAAGGAGCCCCTTACGGCCCAAGCACTATATCAAGCCACCTCGTGGCATCATCTCTCGGCACTCAGTCTCACATCACTCGGCACTCGGCCTCATATCACTCAAGCTACCTCGTGGCGTATAAAAGTATCTCAAGCCCTTGGCCTCATATCACTCAGCATATCCTCACACATGGACCTTGGCCTCACTCAGTCGGAAAATTATCACAAGCCCCCCGGGCATTTGTAAAACAGTAGTTCTCAGCGCAAAACATCATTTAGAAATGTCATGTAAGTTTCAAATGTGAGTAAAAGTGACTGAGTTTGTAAAATAATAGATATTAATAGGACTGAGTTCAAATAATAAGTCAAAATAGTGATAAAAATCCCCGAAGAGTTCAAATAGTTGGCACGAAGCCCAAATATGGTAATCAACTCAAACCATAATGATAACAAATAAGTTTCAGTCAAATACGCTGTAAAATCATCAATCGGGACGGACCAAGTCACAATCCCCTTTAGTAAATGACCCCACGCTCATCATAGAGCGCGTGTCTTACCTCAATATAGCACTACGATGTGCAATCCAGGGTTTCAAACCCTCAGGACATCATTTACAATCACTACTCACTTCGAACCGGCTACAATACTAGCTCGCGATGCCTTTGCCCCTTGAATCAGCCTCCACGTGCGTCGAATCTATCTAAAATCAGAACGAATATGTCACAATATGCTAAGGTAACAATGTCCTAGCGAAAACAATCAAAAAATTTAAAAAATCCCGAAATTAGCAAAACCCGAGCCCCAGGCCAACTTCTCAAAACTCATAAATTTTTACATCAACGAGTTCCTTGTCCTTCCACGAGTTCATACATATAAAAAGTTCTCAAATCCGACCTCAAATCGTCCTTCAAATCCCAATTCAAAAGTTCAAAATCCCAAGCCCTAGTTCTTCCATTTTTAGCTTAGGTTCCATGAATTTATAGGTTAATTTCACAATATAATCACGTCTAATGCTCATAAATCTTACATCCAATCAATTCTCCTTGAATCCCTCTTTTATCACCTTCAAAAAGCTCAGGTATGGAGGAAAAATGGCTCAAAATCGCGGATGAAATAACTTATAAACTTTCTGCCCAGTTCTAATATCTCTTTATCGCGATCGCGAAGCACACTTTTAACTTATCCAAAAATAACCTTACGTGAACACGAATCACTCCACGCGAACGTGATGCTTCATTCCTTACACTTACGCGAACGTGTTCCCTCACACACGAACGCGAAGAACAAACTCCACCCCCAAATCCTCATTCATGAATGCGACCCTCTCTCTGCGAACACGAAACACCAGCTCTTAGCCTTCTGCGAATGCAAGCCCTCAAGTGCGAATGCGAAGGGAAAATTTCTTGCCTTCCAAAATCCTTCTACGGGATCGTGATGTACCCCATGCGACCGCGAAGGCTTAAATTCCTGTAACATCTGAACAATAAATTCTACGACTTCTCAAAGCTGAATGGTCCGATTGACCACCCGAAACTCAGCCAAGTCCCCCGGGACATCAACAAAAAAGCACCAACACATCCTAAAACCTCATTCAAATTTGCTCCAACACCAAAACACCTTAGAATTTACCCAAAACTCATTGAATTCAAGCCTAAGTTTTCTAAAAACTTCCGAAACACGCTTTTGAGAAAAAAAACCAACCAAACCACGTCCGAATGACCTGAAATTTTGCACAAACATTCCAAATGACATAACAAAGCTACAGACACTCTCGAAATTCCATTCCGACCCCCAGATCAAAATCTTACCTATCAACCAGAAATCGCCAAAATACTAACTTCGCCAATTCAAGCCTTATTCTACTCCGGACCTCCAAAACCAATTCCCATCACACTATAAGCTATAAATCAAATCTCGAAGCTAACCGAACCATCAGAACTCACATCCGAGCACTTTAACACATAAGTCAACATCCGGTTCACTTTTCCAACTTAAACCTTCCTAAAATAGACTAAGTGTCTCATTTCTTACCAAATCCACTCTGAACACAAAACCAATCAGCTCGACCACATAAAACACGGTTAACGAAGTATAAGGAAGCGGAAATAGGGGGAAACAGAGTGATAACTCATGAGACGACTGGTCGGGTCGTCACATCCCCCCAACTTAAACAAAAAGTTGTCCTCAAACGAGTCAAGAAATATACTTGAAGCCTAAAATATGTGAGGATATCTGCTCCGCATCTCCCGCTCGGTCTCCCAGGTAGCCTCCTCCACCGGCCGACCTCTCCACTGCACTTTCACTGAAGCTATATCATTTGACCTCAACATCTGAACCTGACGACCCAAAATAGCTACTGGCTCCACATCAAAGGTCAAATAATCATCCAACTGAACCACGATGAAGTCCAAAACATGAGACGGATCCCCAATATACTTCTGGAGCAAAGAAACATGAAATACCAAATGCATACTAGACAAGCTGGGAGGCAAGGCAAGCTCATAAGTCACCTCCCAAATCCTCCGAAGCACCTCAAAAGGCGTAATGAACCGCGTACTCAACTTTCCCTTTTTCCCAAATCTCATAACACCCTTCATGGGCGAAACTTTCAATAAGGCCTTCTCACCGACCATGTAGGACACATCTCGAACCTTCCGGTCCGCATAACTCTTTTGACGCGACTGCGCTGTACGAAGCCTCTCTTGAATTACCTTTACCTTCTCTAAGGCATCTTGAACCAAATCTGTACCTAATAGCCTAGCCTCGCCGGTCTCAAACCAACCAACTGGAGATCTACGCCGCCTCCCATACAAAGCCTCATACGCAGCCATATGGATACTCGACTGTAGCTGTTGTTATAGGCAAACTATGCAAGCGGTAGAAACTGATCCCTTGAACCTCCGAAATCAATAACACAAGCACGCAACATGTCCTCCAATATCTGAATAGTACGCTTGGACTATCCGTCCGTCTAAGGATGAAAAGTTGTGCTCAACTCCACCTGAGTACCCAACTCTCGTTGAACTGACTTCCAAAACTGGGAAGTAAACTGAGTACCCTGATCTGAAATGATAGAAACTGGGACACCATGCAGCCGAACAATCTCCCTGATATATATCTCTGCTAACCTCTCTGAAGAATAAGTAGTACAGATAGGAATGAAGTGCACGCACTTGGTCAGCCGATCCATAATCACCCAAATAGCATCAAACTTCTTCAAAGTCCGTGGAAGTCCAACAACAAAGTCCATAATGATCCTCTCCACTTCCACTCGAGAATAACCATCCGCTGAAGCAAGCCACCCAGTCTCTGATGCTCATATTTCACCTGCTGATAATTGAGACACCGAGCTACAAATCCCATAATATCTTTTTTCATTCTTCTCCACCAATAGTGCTGCCTCAAATCCTAGTACATCTTCGCAGCACTTGGATGAATACAATACCGCGAGCTATGTGCCTCCTCAAGAATCAACTTTCTAAGCCCATCCACATTGGGTACACAAATTCGGCCCTGCATCCTCAACACCCTATCATCACCGATGGTCACATCTCTGGCATCATCATGCCAAATTCTGTCCTTAAGGACAATTAAATGCGAACCATCATACTGGCGTTCTCTAATGCAATCATATAAGGAAGACTGATAAACTACACAAGCCAACACCCGACTGGGCTCCGAAATATCTAATCTCACGAACCAATTGGCCAAGGCCGGAACATCAAATGCAAGCGGTCTCTCCTAAACTGGGATATATGTCAAACTCCCCATACTCATTACCTTTCGGCTCAAAGCATCGGCAAGTACATTGGCCTTTCCCGGATGATACAATATGGTGATATCATAATCTTTAAGCAACTCTAACCATATCCGCTGCCTCAAATTAAGATCCTTTTACTTGAACAAATGCTGAAGACTGCAATGATTAGTGAATACCTCACAAGATATGCCATACAAGTAATGTCTCCAAATCTTCAATGCATGAACTATGGCATCCAACTCCAAGTTATGAACAAGGTAGTTCTTCTCGTGGGGCTTCAACTGACGAGAAACATAAGCAATAACTCCACCCTCCTACATCAGTACAAAACCCATCCCAACTCTTGAAGCATCACAATACACGGTATATGAACATGAAGCTGATGGCAAAACAAATATTGAAGTTGTGGTCAAGGCTGTCTTGAGCTTCTGAAAGCTATTCTCACATTCGTCCGACTATACAAATAGAGCACCCTTCTGAGTCAACTTGGTCAAGGGCGATGCAATGGATGAGAATCAACTAGATGCAATTGTTGTAGGCAAACTCTGCATATGTCAAAAACTCATCCCAAGACCCTCTAAACTAAATCACACACGCACGGAGCATATCTTCAAGAATTTGAATGGTGCGCTCGGATGAATTGTTGTACTCAACTCCATCCGAGTACCCAACTCATGCTGAACAGCCCTCCAGAACCGTGATGTGAACTGAGTACCTGTATTTTAAATGATGGAAACTGGAATACCATGCAAAGGAACAATCTCCCGGATATAAATCTCCACCAACCGCTCCGAAGAATAGTTAGTACACATAGGAATGAAGTGCGCGGACTTGGTCAACCGATCCACAATCACCCAAATGGCATCAAACTTCTTCAAAGTTCGTGGGAGTCCAACTACGAAGTCCATGGAGATCCTATACCACTTCCACTCTGAAATTTCCATCTGCTGAAGCAACCCACTCGGTCTCTGGTGCTCATACATTACCTACTGACAATTGAGTCACCGAGATACAAATCCAACTATATATTTCTTCATCTGCCTCCACCAATAATGCTATCTCAAATCTTGATACATCCTCGCAGCACCCGGGTGAATGGAATATCGCGAACTATGGGCCTCCTCTAAAATAAACTCCCGAAGCCCATCAACATTGGAAACAAATCCGACCCTGCATCCTCAATACCCCATCATCACCAATGGTCACATCTCTGGCATCACCATGCTGAACCTTGTCCTTGAGGACAAGCAAATGAGGGTCATCATACTGACGCTCCCAAATACGATTAAATAAGGAAGACCAAGAAACCACGCAAACTAGAATCCCTATTGGGCTCCTGTCACACCTTTTTACCTACATCCCCGTAAGGGTATAAAAGAGTTTTTCCAATTAAAGGACAATCGAAATGGGATTCGTTTATTAAGAGATTTAGAGTCGCCTTTTGGGAGATTTATGGTGTCCCAAGTCACCGACTGAATCCGGAATCGAGGACAAGAATGACTCTGTTTAACAGTCCGCGAAGCAGAAATCCAAGTAAGGAATTCTGTTAACCTGGGAGAAGGTGTTAGGTATTCC
The DNA here is from genome assembly GCA_026770625.1 of Nicotiana glauca. Lineage (NCBI taxonomy): Eukaryota > Viridiplantae > Streptophyta > Magnoliopsida > Solanales > Solanaceae > Nicotiana > Nicotiana glauca. The sequence continues at coordinate 12,806 of MU750438.1, read as the reverse complement.
CGGGTTCCATGGTTCTAGCACGGTCGCTCAACTGTCATATTAGGCTTAATTATCTAATTTTAAACAATTATGAACCTATGTGCAAATTTTAACTTTTTAGCCACTTTTATTTATTTTTAAAAGAGAATTGCAACACCACGTAACATAAATGCACCCGTGATTTTTGACATATTTTGACATCGTTGAGATTTGGATTTGGGTCACATAAATGTGCACCCGAGTTTAAGAAGGTAAAATTATTAAATAACACACCTAACGCAACTAACGCGTTATTAACTTTGCGAGGACCATGGAAATTAGCTAAATGACACACCTCGAATTCCAAATATTTTAAAGACATAATTAAAGAGGGCCACACAATTAATAATTTTATTTGGCGCGGCGCACCTCAATTTATCCTAATTAAAGCATCTCTAATTAATTCACGAGTGCCAAATATGATTCATTATCTAATTGAATTTCATGTCGCGCCTCGAACCAATTCCAGAAGCAACAATAAAGGAGTGATGCTGGGAATACCCTACAATCTTCTACACTGAAGTCGAATTTCCAGAATGGATAGGTGATGACACCAGTAAAACTTAACACTCAATTTCAGAAAATGAACCAAGCTTAGCACAAAGTCCATGAGCCCAAAGAGGCTAGCAAGGTGCGGAACTTTGGGCCTCAAAACAGGCATTAATCCAGGCCTAAAAACAATCAACCTTCACGAGGCCCCGAGTCAAAATTCATAAAGAGCCTCAATTTGAATTTCCACAACAACAGACGGGCTAAATGAGAAAAAATCACGTTTGGGCCAAGGTGGGAAGCCCAATGCATGCTCTAGCATAAATTAGCATTCAAAAATGGAGTTACACAAAAATACCAACATACCTTGAGTCAAAGTGCAGAGCCATTTTGGGAACCATTACATGTGTTGTATGGTGAGATATGATTCAGTGATGACAATGTACTAATTATCCATTATTTTAGATTTACAACTTAGCGATTACCAACCCACGTAGCACTTGATTTAGATTGGCAAGTTCAGCAAACTATCATGATTCTATATTTTCAAGGAAGGAGACCAACTAGAAATGATAAACTGATTTATTTGACAATGCCTTTAATGACTTAAGGATACATATTCAATAAGAGCTAATAGTTCATTACTAGCATGCAAACAAACACTTGAAACATTTGAAAACAATCATTACCACTACAACTTAAATTCTAGGAACAACAGGAGTCCAAGTATTACTACTTGGCCAAATTATTAGAAATTACCTAGTTCACACACACTAAATCAGTGAGAGAACCTGATAATTCTCAAATTAAAAATGTTTCTTCTCGTTCAGACCCAATACCCTTTATCTGTTGCATCGCTCATACCGACATTTACCAAACCTTTGTGTTTCATATGGACTCCCAAGCATATTGATTGTTACCAACTCAGTGCACATGTTGTTCTTTCCTGATTTAAATCTCTGGCCTTGGCCTCGAGATATATTGTTCCTTCACTTGCCATGATAAATGATTCCCACTTGAAGATCTTTCTTGTTTATTGACTAACCATTTTCTTTGTTACCCTTAACACAAAAAATATCTCTGATCCGTTCACCAAACACCCTCCATCTTGTTTTATTGTTCATGACTTGATATGTACCCAAATCCTTGTATTTCACACGAATCCCAAATCAAGTCAATCGCCACCCACTCAAGATGTATGTTGTTCTTTCTTGACTTAAACCCCTGGTCCGGTCCTTAAGGTCTATGACTCCCCCATTTGCCATGATAACTTTGACTTCTCCTAGGAAGGTCTTGCTCGTCACTGGTTTAACACCCTTTTATCAAGTTTATCACATGGAACACCTTTGATTTGTTCACCCTAACCCTTCATTTGTTGCATTGTTCATGAATTGACATATACCAAGCCTTTGCATTTCACAAGGATCCCAAAGCATGTTGATTGTTTCCAACTCAGTCTGCCTGCTGTTCTTTCCTGACTTATGACGCTTTGATGTTTTCACCAGATCCCGTTTTGTTCAATTGGAAATCTTGGTGGCAGATTTTGAAGTCATTTCTCACTTGTTATGACCAAACAGACTTAGGAGGAGGAAGAAAACATAACAAAAGGAACAGAGTAAAGGACAAAGGAAAAAGATGATTCCTAACAAGAAAACCACAAAGTAGAAACCTATCAGATATGGATACCAACTCTACTGACCATGACATGCACCTGCGACCTATTCTGTTAAGCAAATCTGATGTTCAGCTTTTGTCGTACCTTTTTGCCATGAAACTGGGCTTCGATGCTCCGCCTATCCAATTTGAATCACAATCCTTATTCGACTTGTAGTGTCTGAAGGGTTTTCACCATCAAGCCTCTCTCATTTTGGTCTTTCTCTCATCTTACAGCCGCCTTATGGTGCCCGTGAAGTTTTCACCAATAAGACTCTCTCATTTTGGATTTCTCTCAGCTTTCATCGCTTTGTGGTACCCGTGAGGGTTCTCATCAACAAGACTCTCTCATTCTTCATTTCCTTTGTTTGGACCGGTGTGTTGCCCCTGATATGATTCAACTCTACTCGCTTGACTTGGCATCTCTCGAAGACTGATCGGAAGGTCTTTCTTTAGACCGTAATGTGGGCTTTTGCATAGGGTTAGAAAGAACATATATCAAAGGCTCAAAACAATTCAACATGGGTTCAAAATTACAACTTTCGAAATCAGATTTCTCACAACTTTTGCCCCAATTTCTTTCTTGGGGACTTTTAGATTTTTATTTTGGTGTGACTGAACCTCAGAGAGAGGCTGCCTACGTATCCTTTCAGAATCAAGTCAAACGTAGTTCGGGTCATAGAAATTACTTTGTTGTTGTGATTTCTCTTTTCTTTTTCTTCCTCTTTCTCTTCTTTTCTTTTCTTTCTTCCTTTTTTTATTTTTGTTGTTTTGTTTTTTTTCCTTTTTTCTCTCTTTTTTTCCTTCTTCCTTTTTCCCTTCTCTCTCTTTTCATTCTTTCCTTTTCTCTTTTTTCTTTTCTTATCTTTTACGCTTATGTTTCTGATCTTTCCGAAATAGGGGTATGAAAGAAAATAAATAAGGCTCAAAGGAGTAATGAAGGATAAAGTGTTTAGATAGCAGAACAAAATGCCTTCGTCATTCCAGTCTTCAAAACATGCCAAGTGCAAACCACACAATTTAAACAAACCACTGAAAAAATTAGTAACATTTTTTGATTGTACCAGATTTGATAACTATATCTGCACATTTGCCTTTTCATTTGTTGAATACAAAGCCCCATTGGACAACACTCTCACTTTCCTTACCATGAACGACCCTATCAATTTGGCAAGCTTGCCTTTATGGTTTCTTTATGTTTTATCTGCTCCAGTTTCACATGGTTCGGGCTTTAAATGATTTCAAAATGTCCAAATTTGTTCTTATTTCTCTCAAGTGCCCCTATCATCTTCAACATTATTTCATTGCTTCATGACTAAACTAACTTTTGAGCTCAGGCTGAGAATTATGCATGCATGTCATGTCATTAGAACTAGCACGAAAAGAACTATAAGAGGAGAAGAAAACTAAACAGAAATGACTAGGAATAACAGAATACAAAGAATTGCATTAGACTGACGGCGAAAGAGTTTGGACAACAAAACAAGCACAGGGTACAACCTTTAGAACAAACCTAGACAACACTACATGAGATACTACGACCAAGGAACTAGACAAAATGAAAGGATAAAAGGGTTTGAGTCACGAGACAATATCCAGATACAACCCTGCAATAACCTGGACAACAGAAATGACAACAAACTAAGCCACCAAAGCTCCCTTCCGGTTGACCAAGAAATGGAGCGTCTTTCCAGTTACCAAGTACGGTATCTTAGCCACTGAACTCTGCATCAACAATACCAGGAACTTTACAAGTCTTCATCACATTAATCTTATCAAGTTGCTTTTGGTTTCCTTTTGCTGGCTCATTCTTAAGATCAAACTCTGATAGTGCTGAAAGCTTGGTAGCCCTTGGACCTCTGAGGATCCCAGAAGAATTCTCACATTCCTTTTCAAAATAAGTCATACCCATACCATGCGTCTCATTATGCACAAGCAACAGGCTTTGGTTGGTGCCTGCTGCATCAGGATTTTGTGCGATAATGACGCATGCATTAATACACTTCTAAATTGCATTCTTCAGATTCCAACACTTCTCTATGTCGTGTCCCGAGGCATTTGAGCAATATGCGCACCTTTGGGAAAAGTCAAACTTCCTTGGAAGAGGATTTGGTATATTTATTTGGAGAGGCTTCAACATGTCCGAATTCCTTAGCCTCTAGAACAGATTGGCGTATGAACCTTCCAATGGAGTGTAGGCTCTCTTCTTCCGCGACCTCTCATCCCAACATGCTTGATTGGCCCGGAAACCTGATCCAGGAAGCTTTTGGCAGGCTCGTGGGGGTAGATAAGCATTTTGTGAAGCTGGGTACCAGAAAAGTGGTGTATGACTCTGGGAGTTCTGTGGAGAGATGTAGCATTGGGAAGGGTCACCTGGTGTACAAGGATATCCATGGGGATGGTGTCGGGATTGGGAGTGTTGATCTGGAAAACTCATCGGATCATCTTTTCTGCTTTCCCCTCCCCTACCCAAGTTTGCTACGATATTTGGAATGTCTTTCGACCAACTCATGATCTTGCCTGACTTGATTCCCTCTTCTACTAACTCCCCCATTCTTAACACCTCATCGAAAGGTCTACCCACAGTCGGGACCAAATGATTAAAGTAGGTGGGACCCTGTTCCTATAGGAAAAGCTCAACCATTTCTTCTTCATCAATCGGGGTACTGACTAGAGCAGCTTGCTCCCTCCATTTGAGCCCAAACTCCCTAAAGCTTTCCTCCGGCTTCTTTTCCATCTTAGATAGCTAGGAGCGGTCTGGGGTAACACTTGATTTGCATTGAAAGTATCGGACAAAGTCTTGCGCCATGTCACCCAATGTAAGCCACTTATCAACATTTTGACGACCATGCCAGTTCAAAGCTGCCCCAGTTAGGCTCTTACTAAAATAGGCCATCATCAGGTCATTTTTTCTCTCCAACATTTCTCATTTCGTTGCAATAAACCTTCAGGTGGGCTACCGGATCCCTTGACCCATCATACAAGCTGAATTTTGGTACTTTAAACCCCATGGGTAGGCGAATGTCAGGAGACACGGATGGTTCTTTGTAATCCACGCTACCCTGATCCCTCATTCTTTGCTTGTCCCTTAAGGACTGTTCTATGGTTTTTAGCTTCCTGGGTACCCCATCTGACCCTTATCTTCCTGTGAATTCTCCCTTTTCGACATGAGGCTCATCTCGTGGGCCTTGCTTGTGCGAGTTGGGAACCTTGTGAGCAACCTCAGAGGGGTAATATTGGGCGTTATGAGCTTTGGGCGGGTGTTCATTGTCGAGAACAGTGGATGTCACCGGAGAGAACTTTTGGGAAAAGATAGTTGGATGACGAGTGATGAAGCTACTAAGGTGGATAGTAAAGCTGTGATAAGCAGGTAAATATGGAGAGTTTGGAGGATCGCCTGATGTTGTGTTCGGAGTTTGGGTAAGGACATCGTCTATGAAGCTGGGTGGTGGCGGGGGTGGTGCTTTCCCAGTCATCCATGCCCGATATATGTCTACCACGTGTTGTGTCAACATATTTACCTCTTCCACCAACCCGTTGTCCTATTCAACCAGCTGCTTTCGGGCATTGGTATCAACCCACTCAGTTTTGTTGTTCTCTGCCATTGTCTTTTGCCTTTGTTGTAGGGAAGAGTTATTTTAAAAACCACAAAACAACCACCTTTCTGGAACGATATGACAAAGTGAAACCATCATGTTAGCATTAGGGCATTTAACATATTGGTATCCGCACATTTGGGAAATGAATACACCTAGGCAGTTAACAGTTCCTATTATGCTTTTGGTCGGTCGCATGCGTCATCTAGGCCTTTCTTTTATTTCCTTATGCAACTTTTCTCTCTCTTTTTCCTTCTTTTCTTTATTTTCATTCTTGCCTTGGTTTTCCTTGTTCCTATTCTCTCCTTTCCTAAAATTTCTTTCATTTTCTCTCTTTTCTTTCATTGTTTTTCCGCTCTTTTCTTTCCCTTTCTCTCTTGCTCTCTTTTCATTTTCTCTCTTTTTCTTCTCTTCTTTTTTTTTTCTTTTTGTTTTTGGTTACGGTCGAATCCTATGGAGAATTCCTACGTATCATGACCCCGTATGAATTAGACCAAGCGTAGTTCTTGCAGATAAAAGGTAATAAAATATTTTTTGGAATTTTCAATTTTTCATAACAAAACAAATTTTGATTACAAAAATTCGAAAACCAACAGACCTAAACAAGAACTAACAGATTCCGATGAAACACGAGCTACATACTCGAAGAACAACTAACCCACATAAAAGAAAATACAGACTCCGAGACAAACTGACAGACTCCAAATGGATCTTGTTCCTAATTGTTATTGGCATACTTGGGCTCGTGCTCATTATGCACATTTATTAGGGTGATTAAGTGAAACAGTCATGATTTTATCTTGTGTGACTCCAAAATAAAAATTGACCTCTTTTTTTTCATATTTTAATTCTAAAACCGAAAGCCCAGATTTGCAGATACGGCCTTTCAGCACCTTCGGGGGAAGATTTTAAGGCTGTGCCCGCTAACTAGCAAAAACTTGGAAAAAGATCAAAGGTGGCTGTTCATGCAAAATCAGCCTTTTGGTGTCCATTTCGAGAACATTCGGCTATTTTTGACAAAATGGCATCACCTTACCTATTTAAAATGAAAACAAAGTTTTGTTCATTATGGGCTATTTTTGCAAAAAGAAGTTGGACCCGGTGGAGGTTGCCTACGTATCCCACACCCTGTGGGAATCAAATTGGCGTAGTTCGGCAGCAAACAAAACAAACTATTTTTGAAAACAAGACTCTTTTTTTCTTCTTTTTTTTTCATTGGTAAATAAAACTAACTATTTTTTAAAATAAGAATCTTTTTTTTCTTTTTTTCATTTTCCATTGGCAAATAAAACAAATTATTTTTGAAAACAAGACTCTTGTTTTTTCTTTTCTTCTTTTTCCATAAAACAAACTATTTTTTAAAAAAAGACTTCTTTTTTTTTTGTTTCATTTTTCATTGGCAAATAAAACAAACTATTTTTGTAAACAAGACTCTTTTTTTTTTTCCTTTTTTTTCCTTTCTTTTTCTATTTTTCTCAAAAATTTGGCAGAGTTTCGACGCTATTTGGACATTGGTTTTTCCTAAACAGGTAATTATCTCTCTTTAACCCTCATACCACTATTTCCTTTAAAAGACGGTCAGTATGCGAATCCACAACAAATAAGTGCACAAGTAAGATGCATCAGGATGGTCTATTATTCCGGGTACACCTGTCCTAAATGGACCCAACCCATGTGTTGAGTCCCCTAAGTCAAAAATACATATGATGCAGATAAGCGTTCCTACTAGGGATCCTGCATGAGGCTGAGTTATTCTAGGTTCAAAACATGGGTATATGTTCTAGATTGTGTACCCAAGCGGACAACTTGAGTCAAGGAGGGGGCTACATACCGGGAACCAAAAGGTCATCCGGCTTAGTAACTTGTCCAGCCTCTTTCTTATTTCAAGGTATGACACTAATAGAATAGGGAGTCTCGAACAGCGTGCACATCCCCGGAGCTGAGAAGAGAAGGGTTTCGTAGCAGTTTTATATATATACAGTTCAAATAATATCAAAGCGGTAAAAGCAATATTTTACACATTTGGTCCAAACATATAATAAAATCAGATAACAGATAAAGCCAAATACAACAATATATCTAAGCTCGAATTTTTAACCCTGAACCAAAGTTCTGGGTTCTTGTCCCCAGCATAGTCACCAGAGCTATCACACATCTTTTTTACCTACACCCGCGTAAGGATATAAAGGAGTTTTTCCAATTAAAGGACAATCGAAATGGGATTCGTTTATTAAGAGATTCAGAGTCGCCACTTGGGAGATTTATGGTGTCCCAAGTCACCGGTTGAATCCGAAATCGAGGACAAGAATGACTCTGTTTAACAGTCCGCAAACTAGAAATCCAAGTAAGGAATTCTCTTAACCCGGGAGAAGGTGTTAGGCATTTCCGGGTTTCGTGGTTCTAGCTCGGTTGCTCAACTGTCATATTTGGCTTAATTATCTGATTTTAAACAATTATGAACCTATGTGCAAATTTTAAATTTTTAGCTGCTTTTATTTATTTTTAAAAGAGAATTGCAACGTTGTTAAAACACGTCTCGAACCACGTCACATAAATGCACCTGTGCTTTTTGACATATTTTGACATCATTGAGATTTGAATTTGGGTTACATAAATGTGCACTCGAGTTTAAGAAGGTAAAATTATTAAATAACACGCCTAAAGCAACTAACGCGTTGTTAACTTTGCGAGGGCCATGGAAATTAGCTAAATGGCACACCTCGAATTCTAAATATTCTAAAGACATAATTAAAGAGGGCCACGCAATTCGTAATTTTATTTGGCACGGCGCACCTCAATTTATCCTAATTAAAGCATCTCTAAATTAATTCACGAGGGCCAAATCTGATTCATTATCTAATTGTATTTCATGGCACGCCTCGAACCAATTTCCAAAAGCAACAATAAAGGAGTGATGCTGGGAATACCCTATGATCTTCTATACTGAAGTCGAATTTCCAGAATGGATTGGTGATGACACCAGTAAAACTTAACACTCAATTTCAGAAAATGAACCAAGCTTAGTACAAAGTACATGATCCCAAAGAGGCTAGCAAGGTGCGGAACCTTGGGCCTCAAAACAGGCATTCATCCAGGCCCAAAAACAATTAACCTTCACGAGGCCCCGAGTCAAAATTCATAAAGAGCCTCAATTTGAATTTCCACAACAACAGACGGGCTAAATTAGAAACAATCACGTTTGGGCCAAGGTGGGAAGCCCAATGCACGCTCCAGCATAAATTAGCATTCAAAAATAGAGTTACACAAAAATACCAACATCCCTTGAGTCAAAGTGCAGAACCATTTTGGGAACCATTACATGTGTTGCATGGTGAGATATGCTTCAGTAATGGCAATGTACTAATTATCCATTATTTTAGAGTTACAACTTAGCGATTATCAACCCACGTAGCACTTGATTCAGATTGGCAAGTTCAACAAACTATCATGATTCTATATTTTTAAGGAAGGAGACCAACTAGAAATGATAAACTGATTTATTTGACAATGGCTTTAACGACTCAAGGAATCCAATACATATTCAAGAAGAGCTAATAGTTCATTACTAGCATGCTAACAAATCTTCAAACATTTGAAAAGAATCATTACCACTACAACTTAAATTCTAGGAATAACAGAAGTCCAAGTATTACTACTTGGCCACACTATTAGAAATTACCTAGTTCGCACACACTGAATCAGTGAGAGAACTAGATAATTCTCAAATCAAATACCACCTTTAACTAATAGATATCGCATATCAAGCTATACTACTGAAACTAATAATTATCAGCCAGGATAAAAGAGTTCAACAATCCCACATATGAAAGAAAACTACTAAAATCTATGACTAAATCAAACACTGAGAAATTCAGGAGATCAAATGAGTCAGACTTCAATATGGGCCATCACCCCTGATCTATTTCATTCTTCACTAAGTTTACAAAATTGAAGCAAAAGCAAATGAAAGTGGAAGCTTCATTACAGATACACCAAATTATTCCACCATTCAGCACTCATATAGTTCGAGATATACCTGGGAGCAAAATAATAGAGAGATGAGAGGATCAACAGTAATCAGTAGTAACAAAGACAGAGTTCATCAAGCAAAAATCCACCCAGAAACGATTGAGAAAAAACAATTTGAAACCCAAAATTAATCCAGCAATGGCATCAATGAAAACCAGCCATCAAAATCTAGCCAAAGCTGACCCAAATACTTCATTACCCAACCTACTCAATTCAATTTCAAGCTTCTGATATTCAGAGATTATTTCATAATTTAAACCCTTAAGAATTCCAGGAAGATATCAATAGAATAGTGAATAACTCTTTGTGTTTTAGCCGCCAGATTTCTGTGTATTTTTTCTTCTCCAATGCTTAGATTTCAGAATGTGTAGCTGCCCTCAAATCAAAGGAAGAAGGTCTTTAAATAGGCATAACTAAGGCACCCCTATCTTAACTATTTAATTCCTTATTTTACCCCTGTCAAACCAATTTGTTTTTACCCTCTTGCCCCTCTAAGGATCTGAAAATTCATGCCCCTAACAAACCCACATTTTTCTTATATTTTAGAGCCTTTCCTCTTAACAGAAAAGATTCCCACCTATACTAAAATCCCTAAATTACCCCTGTCCCAATCAGTTATTACAGACTTTAACTCTCCCTTTGAGACCCCTATAATTTTTTAAGCTAACAATTAACTCCCCCTAAGATCCTCTAAAATATCACAAACAGGCCTAATCAAATATTGAGAGTTTCAAATGGATCAAGATGGAATTCTTCAACAAAATGTAAAACTTCTGACAATTGAAAACAAGCATAATATGAACAAAACATTCAGTATTCACAAGATCATCTAAAATAGCAATTAAACAAATGTATAATCTTTAGAGCTTATTGCAGTTAGACCTAATGAATTCACACAGATTCAGACACACGAAATAAAGAAAAACAAAAACCAGAACCAGGCAAAAAATAAGGGAAAGGAAGCACAGGTCTAACCTTAGGCAAACCATAGAAGCAAAGAACTTAAACAGATAGAGATGACTTAGCCAAAATCTGGTAAACTTCGAAACGAGCCCAAAAATGAGACTAATCAACCATTCTCACTGAGAACGAATGGCTAGCCTAATTTTCGAGCTCAAATCGAGCCTTGAAAACATCCGAAATCAAGAAGAGGAAAAAATAGATTAGGGCTTCATTTTGATCCAAAATTCAACACGTTTGACAATGATTTGAAGGAAAACGGGTTGGGATTTGTGTTGAGGAGATGAAAGGGATCTTAGGGTGTAATTTTGGGGTTGTTTGGTGGTGGCGCCGCCACCGGAGAAATTTTGGGCGGCGCTAGGGTTCATGACTATGAACTCAGATTCGAAGAGTTCTGGGTTCATTCGAGGTAAACTGGTCGTGGATTGGGAATGGAGAGGTGTAGAGGGATTCAGGGTGTGATTTTGGTTGCCATTGGGGTGGTTTGAGTCATCGCCGCCGGCGGATTTGACGAAGTGTATCAGGGCGGCGGAGCTTCTCTAGGGTTTGGGAGGGTATGGCAGACGGGAACAAGGGGGTGAGGGTGGCCCTTCAGACAGTTTTATATTAAAGATCCTCAGTTCCTGGCCGTTGGATCATGAAACCTCGACGGCCAGGATTGCTCAAGGATGAACGGTGTCCTTTTGGGTATGGCTGGGGCGGCGGACCGGGTTGGGACGGGGATTGGGCTTGAACGGGTGGGCTTATGCATTTTAAGCTGAGGTAATTAAACAAAAATGGCCCAACAGACCTAAATTCCTTTTCTCTTGTTTTTATTTCCTTTTCCCCTTTTTCAATTCTTTTTCTCTAATTCGTTTTAATTCTCTTATTTCAAAATTAAACTAAAACCCTAAGTTAATCCCAGAAACTAACTTATACTACCAAATCAAATTAATTAACCTTAACAATTATCACAAACTAATCAAATGTAACTAGCAAAATTCAAAGCTACAAATTAAATAATGCCATGATAAACTATTTTTGTGATTTTGTGTTTTGTAAGACTCCTAATTACTAATTAATTCTATAATATGTAAAATTAAACCCTAAATGCAATACATATTTTTATATTTTTATATGAATTAAAATACACGGACAAAATGCAAGCAATTAACTTAAAATGCCACGAAAATCCACAAAATTTCAAAAAATAAAAGAAATCCTTTGTTTGAATTTATGGGAGTGGTTCATGTAGGGCAAAAATCATGTGCTCACAGCTCCGAAAGATCCAATCTCACAAACTGGTTGGATAATGCATGAACATCCATCGCCATGGTCCTCTCCACTGCTTGTAAATAAGCAAAACTCCCCAAAATCTCTGCCTGGCGACTCAAGGCATTGGCCAACACATTGGCCTTGCCCGGGTGATAAAAATTAGTGATGTCAAAGTCCTTCGGCAACTCTAACCACCTTTTCTAGCGCAAATTAAGGTCCTTTTGCTTGAACTGGTGCTGCAAAATCTGATGATCAGTATAAATCTCCTAAGGAACACCGTACAATAATGATATCATATCTTCAAGGCGTGAACAATAGCAGCTAACTCGAGATCATGGACATGATAGTTCTTCTCATGAATCTTGAACTGTCTAGACGCGTTGGCAATCACCATACCGTCCTGCATCAATACCACTCCAAGGCCAATCCTCGAGGCATCACAATAGGCAATATAAGACCTCAAACCCGTAGGCAATATCAAAATTGGGGATGTAATCAATGTTTTCTTAAGCTTCTGAAAGCTCGCCTCACACTCTTTTGTCCGCTGGAACAGAGCACCTTTCTGGGTCAGCCTGGTTATAGGTTATGCAATAGATGAAAACCCTTCAATAAAACGACGGTGATAACCCGCCAATCTAAGAAAACTTTGGATCTATGTAGCTGAGGATGGTCTGGGAAAACTCTACACTGCTTCCACATTCTTTGGATCCACCTGAATACCCTCACTCGATACTGTCACACCTCCTTTTGGCGCTACCGCACCCCGCGAAGGGCGTTGGTGGAAGGGAGTTTTTCCAATTAAAGGAC